>JAIPRK010000742.1:0-141076 GCA_025469195.1 Chaitophorus viminalis | reverse complement strand
AAAGTCTCCCCTAACGCACCGCCACTGGTCATACCTATAGTATTTTATTATACAAATAAAAATATTGAATAATTATAAAAGTTAAATGTTTAATTAAATAAACTGGTTATTATAACACACAAAATAACTTTGTAAATATGTTACCAACGTCATTGATTATAATTTATAATATAATTTATGCTAATATTATATAACTTCGATTAAACATGATTAAATAAAATTAGTTTGTTTAATTTATGCCTAAGGGATGACTTTGAATCTTGTTTTTTCTGTATTTATTGTTTACACTGAGTATGCTCTCTTTAAGTACAATAATATAAAGATATAAATTTAACAATTTTCATTTCGTGTAATTCTTAAGTGCATGTATCAATAACTGGATTAATAGGATATACATTTTTTACTCAATTCAAAAATCGTCTTTGAAATTTTAATATAATATCTTTTTTAAAGTTGTTATTTTTTATGTTTAAAGAATATGCTAGATAAAATTTTTCAGTAAATAATATTATTTCAAAAATAAACATTGAAACAAATTTCAGTTTACCTCGATTTTTAAAATTTGTAAAAGAAACATAATCTGTTACTAGTATAATTGAATAGTTATGATCCTTACTAAAAATATCTTTATTTAAAATTATATCTTCATAAAATGAACATGAAAACTTCTCAATAAATATTTAAGCTCGAGTTTATAACTTAAGTGACAGAACAAAAAGTTAAACGAACAATATTATTAATTATTATTTATTGGTAAACAAAAAGCAATCATATTGTTATGTGTGATAAAAAAAGATAGCAGCACCATTCTTATCTGCTGTCTTTTTCTAACATGTCGTTTCGGTTATGTTTACATTGGTCTTATGGCTGGTGAGCATTCCAGTTATCATATAGTTCAATGATCATCATAGAATCTTTTTTTTTTTTAATACGGTTATATTTAAATTAGCTCAGTACATTATATTACAATATTACATTACACTTAAATACATAATGGTCGGCTTATATATTATTGACTTATACTTTTATGTACGTCTATGACTAAGTACAGTATGTACTACTTTTTATAATACTCTATACGGCCACTATACGGCCCTATCATTTATGAAACTTAAATAATGTACAAATTACTTAAGTAATAAGTTACCTACCCTTTGTTTCACATATCAATGCTAAATTGGTTACTCAAGAGTCAAGATGTACGTAACTACATAATAAGGAGGTAATAACAATGAAATTAATGTGATTGTTCATGATTTGTGGAAAAAATGTATGATGGTCTAACAAAATTTGACAGAAATGTTACTGAAAATATTATTGAACAAAGTATAGTATTGAAATATATGCGATTTTACACATTAAATATAGACTTGGTATATTAGTATGTACTTGCTAAACACAGTTATGCTGATGCATTTGATTGTTGGAAAAATGCAGTGACGTGATGAAGAAGTTTTTAATTTACAAAGGCGTCAGCATCATGGTTGAAATTTGGCACAATTTATTTTGAAGGTACCTACTTTACAGGTTTTGATAATATTTATTGTATTATTATACTTGGTTACTGAAATAAACGCATATATAATAATTTCAAAACCACAAAATAAACATTTGTAAGCACTCCACATAAAATATTATACTACTTTGAAACATTTCATTGTTTACACATTTTCTCTTCACATTGGCAACATGTAGTAGAGTACTGGGGTGTCACAGTTTCAGGTGGCGGGCCGATCACGGGTAACAATCAGTACATGGCCACCATATGCCATGTCTTGTATCTACGATTCAGATATATAAGTTGTAGCAACCTTGTCGAAGAGCCAAGAAAATATACCTTAGACCTATAAACTAATTTGTACTATTTACGAGTGGGTATAGGTCCACAAGATACCACCCCGTACTATACATATTTGTTGTACAGTGACCAGAGCTCGAGATTTTATTCATTTACTCGTATTTGTATGTATGAAAAGTTTTTCATATTACAGCATATTTTGAAAATGTATTGATAATTTAATAACCAGTTCATACCAGTTTCGATAAAAACTATGATATACAATCATATAGACACAAAACTGACTTAAAACCCCAGATTAATGAGATGTCCAAGTCCAACGACAAATGGCTTCAGTTATGGAAGCAACAAACTACCAAACTGAACACTATTAAAGTCCCACCAACCGATGGATTAACAGCTCTCTAAAAAGGAAAGAAGAAACAATACTAAACTGCATGCGAATCGGACATACGAGACTAACTCATGGTGATGGTTACCTAATGGCTAAGGAAGAAGCTCCTATATGTGTTGCTTGCACTGTAAGACTCACCGTGAAACACATATTAACCGAATGCCTCAAGTACGAACAAGACAGACAAAGGATTTGAATCGACGCGACACTGGACACTGCACTAGGACTAGAACCCGAGGACCATACCAAGATGATCGACTTTCTAAAATCAACTAACTTCTACAACTCAATTTAGAAATTATGTATACTGTTCCTTTGTTCTTAATTATTATAATACGCTAACATAATGTATACATATTGTAAATAACTTTTGTTCCACCACAACCGAAACTAATGGCCATAGATGCCGGTTTGTATGTTATTACTAGATCAATAAAAAAAAAAGACACAGAACTCAAGTCAATAATTATTGTAATAATATTTTCTGGTAAACAACATCATCTTTTTATACTAATCAAAATAATAATCTATATCATATCCAATTATATTACATTAATATGACCGTCACCGACATGCTGTCGATAATAATAATGTTATACAATATAATTCATTGTCAAATTTATCATTTATTATTACTTTGTTTTTCAGTTAACATTTTATTCCATACATGATGATATATAAGTTTTGCGGCTACACGTGTTTTACATATTATCACAAAACTATTGTTAAGTACTAATATTGTTTAAAAGTAAAAAATAATAATAATAATAATAATATGAATGACAAAAATCAACATTTAAGGTAGTATATAATAAACATTCTTCAATAGCATAAATTATTATTATCCTATATTCCTATGTACGTAGATTTTAGGTTGGAAAATTCTGCCAAAATGAAATAATTTAAATTATAATCTATCATACCTACGAACATATTATATAAGAAAGCGATTTATTAGCGATTTATTAGCTATATATTATATATAGAAAGCGAGATGCTAATCTCGATATCTAACTCAACTTCAAGTACAAAAACACCCGGTTCAGGCCCTTCGATGTGGTGTTTAGTGTATTCCCAATGGCGTGGTCAGCCTTTGTCAGCCCGTAGTTGATACAATGTTTCATGACATTGGTGATACCGCCGACCACGGAACATTCGGCCTTGGCAATACTACCGACCATGGACTGTTCGGCATTGGTAATACTGCCGACCACGGAATGTTCGGCCTGGGCGATACCACCGACCATGCACTGTTCAGCATTATACACCACGTCCACGATACTGTTCTTCCCGTGGATGCTGTCACCCAAGGTATGGCATCCTATCGCGAGCATGCCGTTGACCATCACGGTCGTATCGGTCACGCGCTTCTCCATCGCCTTCCGCGCATCCGACCCGCCGATAGCCACGCCGCCCATCCAGTCCTCGACCTTGGGCGCCGCGCCGCCGCCATCCGGTAGTTGCCCGTGCTCCTTCTCCGCGTCCTTCAGATTCTGTATCACGTGGCCGAAAAGGACCTTCTGCTGTTGGCACTCCCAGTCAAAGTCCACCGTGTTCTTGAAGTCCACGGAACGCGGCATGGTGCTCGTGATTATGGTGTCCAGATTTTTCAAGAAGTAATTCATGCCCAACGTGAAGTTCAGCTCGTTGAACGAGGTCTGCTGCGGCCGCGCCATCACGTTGTACGTGCCTTTACGGTCACCGTCGCCGATGTCGTTGCCGAGGATCAACGTATCCGGCCCGGAGTACCGCCAGTTCATGTCGTCGGTCTTTCGCAGTATGTCCGCGATCGGATCGTTCACGTGCTCTTTGACCCTTAGGCTCCACAAGAAATCCACGTGGTTGAAGTACAGGCTTTTCACCGGGTACGCGTCCATCAACTTGGGCAGTTGCGCCTTCAACCTCATTACGTCCTACGCAAACGCAAAATAGTTATCCACGCAATAAAAAAAGACCGGCAACTCGTTATATTGTTCAGCATAGGGTGGAATGGACCCCGGTTATGGAGTAGGTCAATATTTAATGTGAGTATGTGATATATTTGAATGCAATGATAGATATCGTTCTAAACGAAAACCTATTCTGAACGGAGATGATTTTTCAACCAAGACTATAATATACAGGGTCCGGAAAAAAAACCTCCCGTATTTAGAGATAGCGGTGTATGATTTAAGGTGGTGGTACAACGGTGCGGGGGATTTTGATGGATAACGGTGTACGTGTCATTTTTAGTTAGGAACTTAGGGATCATAAAGAGGTGACAATTTTAAGAAAGTTGGTTTTTGTACGTCTTCTCTCTTTGCGAGGAGACATCGCTTGGCCCCCCAGGTCATTCAATTTATCACTTTGTGATTTTTTTCCGTTGGGAATATTTAAATATGCAAGTATAAAATCATTGCTCCATCTTTGAAAGCACTTAAAAACGTAATAACCACCATAACACCAGAAATGATACGATTTTATTATGACCGATTTTCAGAAAAAATTTCAACAACACAAAAAAGAAAAAAAACATATCATTGTAAAATCAATTCATTCATTCCTTGCCGTTCAGAATCTTAAATTGAAATAGAAAACTACTAACTTGTGGAACGGTCAATAAATCATTTTCGCCGTATATCAACGTGATGGGCACATTGATCGACTTCAAATCGTACGTGGGAGGCTCCGTAGATTTGTAATGGCGAAGGTTCAATGCGGAACCGTAATCGAACTTGCCAAAAGTGTCTGTAACGAAATCAAGTGTATGTAGGGTTAATGAAGTAACTTACTACTCTTGTCATGGACATGCCATTCATTGTACATTACCTTTCAATATCAACTGTGCAAAATGCGAAGTTACCTTTGCCGACGTTCCAGCTGGAAATTGTCCCATGATGGATGGGATTAATTGCTAAGACCACAAACAAACAATACAAATAAATAATAACGATAACAATTTAAAGTTATAATTAAATATATTACAAATACACAGAGGCGGAACTAGGGGGGAAGCCGGGGATTGATCCCCGGGCGTAAAATTTTAGTGGGCGTAATTTTTTTGTGGGTATTTATATTAATGTTACTATAAATATTAACAATAATAATGAAAAACAAAAATACAATCATACATGGCGTAAATGTAAAATAATTAATGGTCATTCTATTATAGTAGCTGCACTATCGGCGTACGTCGACGGTCGACAGTACATATAGATTATAGAGACATACTAATAATACAAATTAAATAGAAACGTATATTATCAATAATAAATATAAATATAATAATTAATATGAACGTTACGTCGAAGCACGGCGACGACGCGGACAAAAATAGTACAAAATTAATTACCACAGACCACAGTAATAAATTCTGCCATTTGTCATTTGAAAGCGCGGCTGACCCTCTCAGCGCATGGAATAACCAGTTAGTATATTATTGGTATATTATAAGTATAGACAATAGACATCATTTTAGTTAAAGGTAAGATTATGAATAGATTCGTATAAGTAAAAATCAGTGGCGGCTCGTGGCTTGGACGACAGCACGATCGCACCCCTACTAAAATTAATAAAAAGAAGAAAATTAATTTTATATTTATAAATTTTTAAAAAATCACTTATAAAACTGCATTTTTTGAATAGTATTATATAATAGGTACGGATTATGGACGACCGGGCAGCGTCGTCCATACAGTTAATATATTTATTTTTAAAATTATCTACGTATACGCTCGTCGCTCGTTATCGATTATTATTATTTTTAAACATAATATTATACTATTATATTATATTACCGCAAATACGCAATATGTATTTTGGACGAACAGCAGCATCGTCCGTAATATAAATTTTATTTTTATTTTTTTCTGTGACCTGTGATTATAGACATCACTCTCACTACGTCAGGCCTTGATTCATAAAATAACTCCATAAATTATATAAGAATATGTACAATATTACAATAATTAACTTACGTACTATGTTTAAAATAATTTGACGAACAAAATATTAAGCATAAAAGTAATAATATGTGTATACTCTTTTATGTATTATTTTATTATACGTATAACTATATTTAAAGTCGCTCCTCCACTACCAGCACCCATGATCCGCCACTGGTATAAGTAATAACTAATAAGTATATATGTAATTATTAAGGTTCTGAGTGAAAATGTCAAACTAAGCATTTATTGATGCTGTGTTTTCGTTAAAATGTCTGATACTTACACAATAACTTTTATAAGATTATCAATCAACGTACGATATAATATTATATCTGTTTATTAAAAATTATGTTAATATTTTATAATATTATTATATATTTACCAAGATTTATAGGTAAGATTTAAGGTTATACATTTGTTTATGTTTAAAAAAAGATTTTCTTTTTCTTTTTTTTATTATAAATTGTTTAAATAAATTATATTTTTTATCGACCTAAAATATTAATTTGTGTACCTTTATCAGAATAAACGATTTTTTATTTCACCACAAAGAACACAGAACCAAAACAGCAAAAGTGTTTTTATATAGGACAAGTATTAAGGTACCTATTCAAGTTTTGATTATTTTTCAACATTTTTTTTCTTATAAAAATATAAAATCCACTCTAGAGAAAATAATAAACTCACTTTTTATGTATAATTTCTTGCATTTTAAACCATCTATAAAGCTTTGATCCAATTAACGTTTGTTAAATTTTAATGTGGGTTAGGTCACTCAAATTTTGAAAAATATTTAGGTATCTATACCTATGCTATGCTATTTAGTATTGAAAATTTGTTAATCACTTTAATCTGAATCTTTTTTAAAATTTCAAAATATAATGTTTATACATTTAAGGACGAAAATGTCAAAGCGGCCTCCAGGTTCGTTTTTTCGCGTAATAACTCTTATTTAGTTTAATTATTGTAACATAAGTAATAAGTAATATTAAGATTCTATGAGTACTTATGACCTAGCTTAATATTTTTAACTTTGTTAGTTAACATTATTATGTGTTTAAAAGTCAATAAGTATGTAGTATGTAAAGTATGTTTGTCAGTGGCGTAGATACGATTTTTTTCTGGGGGGGGGGGGTTAAAATATATTTATTATCAAATTTACAAGTTATTAGTTAAACTAAACGTCATTTTTATTTTATTTCAATTTGGTATTAGTCATAAATAGTTTTTAAAGTGTTATATTAGTTTATTATAATAGGAAATTCATAAAATAAAATCCACCCGTCGTTTGTAGATAATTCGTCCAACACTTCCTTTGCATCCACTGATATTGAACGATGAATAGACAGCATTGCCAATCCATTTAATCTTTTCTAAAAATTTAAAATATCATTCATATTTTTGATCAATTAAATATACAGTTCCTATGATATAATATATTATATAAATACCTCTGACATTGTATTCCTTAGGTACGTTTTAATTGTCTTCAATGACGAAAAAGACCTTTCGGATGAAGCTGTTGAAACAGGTAGTGTTGCTAATATTTGTAGTAATTTGTATATATTTGGATACATGTCATTGCAGATAATTAAAGCATCCATAGCATTGTTAGGTTGTTTATCTAATGCAAGTATTTTAAATTGCCAAAGTTTTAACTCAGATATCAAAATATCTTTATTGTTATCTGTCAAATCATCATTATAAAAATCTATCAAACTAATAAATTCATCTTTTTCAAGTGTTGACATTTCTCACGTTTTTGGAAATAAGTTTTGAAATCCTTTTAATATTTTCTGATGTTCAATAAATCTTGATTCAATTTCGTTAATAAACAAGTCTAAATAGGGTATAAATATTGTTATTTTAAAATATTCTTCAGGTTTATTCACTGAATAGTTATCTCTGTTTTTTTGTTTACGTGCAATTCGAGGTAATGTTATTGAAAAACACAACTCCTGAGCTAGAGCAGATGCTTTTGTGTAGATATCATGATAATATTCATCAACGTTACTTCGAATTGTTTTTAATTCAGACAGTGTCGCATTAGCTAAAACCATAGCTTCTCTTAAATCAATAGCAACGCTTTGGAATTGTTTAAACAGCGGCAATC
This sequence comes from Chaitophorus viminalis, assembly GCA_025469195.1. Classification (NCBI taxonomy): domain Eukaryota; kingdom Metazoa; phylum Arthropoda; class Insecta; order Hemiptera; family Aphididae; genus Chaitophorus; species Chaitophorus viminalis. The sequence continues at coordinate 132,845 of JAIPRK010000742.1, read as the reverse complement.
CAATGGCAAATATTTTAGATAAAACCAAAAGTGATATGAAAAACTCTCCTTGTAAGATTGAATTTTTTAAATTATTTGCTTGACTTGAGGTATCACCACCGGCCCAACTACTAATAGTGTCTAATGAATCAATGACACATTCTAAAAGTTCAATAAAATCATGAACTGAATGAAAACGTTCGATCCATCTTTTAGCACAGTTCCGTTTTAATGTTTTTGTATTAATTGTTCCATTAAAGTCTTCGATCGCTTGTGAAAGTATATTTTTTCGTTTGGAGTATACAAAGAAATCTCGTGTTTTTCCAATCGTACCCAAGAAGTTTCTAATTGGTTGTATTGTACAGGATTTAGATACTGCTAAGTTTAAGGTGTGTGCTGTATAGTATACATAAGTTGCCATCGGATATAATTGAGAAACATGTGATCTAACACCATTAAATTGTCCAGACATAGCTGCAGCCCTATCGTACCCCTGTCCACGTAAATACTTAAGTTCTATCCCGAACGCCTTCAAATTTTCAATAAATAGGGTTGCTAAGCCTTTGCCAGTTAAATCGTTTGTGGGAACAAATTGCAAAAAATCTTCTCTGACAACTAATTCATCTACATCAACATATTTAGCACATAAAGACACTTGCTCTATACCAGATACATCGGCAGTTTCATCAGCGAGGACAGTGAAACATTTTGCTTTATTTATTTTAGCTACAATTTTATTAAGTATTACCATGTTGCAACAATCAATAATAGCATTTTGGCTAGTAGGACTAATATATTTATTTCGTTCACCTGGACCTTCAAGAAATGTTTTAAGCTTTAGATCACCACGAGCTCTATACCGCAATAGTTCCCTAAAGTTTCCTTCATTTGAAGTTTGTATTGTATCTACATTAATTTTACCAAAATCTCTATGTCCTCGTATTGCAAGCTCTTGACGACCACATAAAATAATAACTTCAATTATAGGTAAAATATTTATTCTGTTTTCATCTACTTGTTTACTACGTGCTGTATCTAATTGATTTTCAATGGATATGCATGGATTATTCCTCGTTTTTCAAAAATTATCGGTATCTATTACACTTTTAATATGATAATTTAGTTTATCATGTTTAGTAAATGTTTCTATAGCGTGTTTCCAATTATCAAATTTATTTATAACTAAAGCACCAAGTTTCTGGCCATTTATTCCACCTTCAGATTTGAAAAAAGCAACACAAAGTTTACAAAATGCACCGTCTTCTTTTTCAGAGTACCTAACCATCGCCATCTTAATAACCAATTAAATTGAAATTTGCTCGTTTGCCTTTTTTTATTTTTATCGAAGTTTTTATGTATGGGAAAATTAAACGTTATATCTGGTGTCCATATATTATTAATAACTGTATGAATTTCATTATAAGATAACACACGGTTAACAAAATTTATTATGTCATTAATTTTTATATTAACTGAAGTGAAATATGAAGAAGGTATACAGGTTTCAGGAGTCTTAATGTTTAGATCATTTTTAGGTGTTAAAGAATTTTCTATGGTAGAATCTTAAGGTTTCGATTTCTAAAATACAAAATTAATATTTTGATCAATTGTTTGTATTCGTTAAGTAATATTATAAAATTTTAAAAATACAAATATACTTTAATGGGAGCTAATATTATGTACTATGCTGTATAAAATAAACATTAAATACTAAACAGTAACATCAATAAAAATAAATAATAAATACTAAAACTGTTAAATACCCAACAATTGAATTATTATTTTATTAGAATAAATAAAATAATAATGTTTTCAGAGTTTAAGCTATGCGTAATTTATTATACTAATTTGCAATATTGTTTAATATACCTACCTTTATAACAAATTTATCCATACTTGATGTTGATACGCGTAACAATCAAATGAAATATTATGTCGGTCGACATATAATACACTAATATCGTATATATTATCTATTATCGACCGGCGTCGGCGTGCTGAACGTCGGAGGCCGTTATCGCTGTTTTCGTCGATTTTATAATTGGTTTTCTTAAAATAGAAGTGTAAACACTCGGATAATTTCTACAACTATATTATTATAAATAGTTATAATAATATACATGTTAGTTTGTACTAGTATTATTTAGTATAACTATTATTTAAAATTATAACCAATTTAAAAAAACATTAATTTGTTTTGATGATGGGGGGGGTGGAAACCCCTTACACCCCCCCCGTAACTACGCCACTGATGTTTGTAATTTTAGTTCCATTTATTAGAAAACAATTGAAGGGAATGATATCTTTTCAGTCTTGGTCTATGATTGGGCGTAATTTTAATATTTTCCCCGGGCGTAAAAAATCTAAGATCCGCCTCTGCAAATACAGAGAATTACTATGTTTTCCGCATTTTTCCTTTACATAACTAACACGGAAAACGGTAAAACACGGTAGCCCGTACTGTCCAGTAAAAATCAACAAAATAATAAGATTTAATAGTTACAGAATCGAAATCATATGGGTCGCTGCCACAAACTGAAAATATAAAATATTTTTCGCATATTAGTTTCTGGATCATTTTTTCTCTGCACATGATTGAAGCGAAAAGCTTTTGTAATTTTGATTGAGGCAACATCATCCCACCCGACATCCTTTGGAATATCGTCTATTAAAATAACATGGAATATTTTTCGAATTAATAATTTAACCTTAAAACCCATTCTGAAATTTAACATTTACATAAATTTTAAAAATTTAATAAGCTTTAAATATTTTACATAATTTTGATAGATTTGGTTGACAAAACTATTCATTTTAATATTTATTATTTCAGGCCCTCCACTGGTTTTTAAGCTTATTAATTTTTCCATATTATATTGTACACATTATACATTTAAGTAACAAGCTTATCATTATCTTTTTAACATATTTTTTACATTTTGGCAATCATATTTGTAAAAAATAAAACCATTAATTAAGTTCATGTAACTATAATGTTATGTGAAATGTGTATATTGTATATGAAGGGTACCTACAAATCAGGGGTGTCATTTGGGGGGGGGGCAGACTATGGCAAATGCCCCACTCTAAGAAATTTTAAGAAGTCGGCAAATTCTTTGTCCGATGATCAAATGCTAAAATCGGTAAATACTAAATTTGTATTTACTATTTTGTACTCAGAAATCAGATAATATTCTCTTTTAAATACACATTTACGGTTTATTAAAATTACTTGCTCCTCCTCGGCTTCGGGCTTATAACAATCATTATTACGCGAAACGGCGAAACACTTATATGGAATATCTAGAGAAATTCTAAAAATAAATATACAACAAATTGATAGTTTTGATATCATCGAACGCCGATTGCCGACTATCATGATCTAATCACTAGGTACATTTTAATTTTAATTTAATCACTAAAACGTTAAATCATTCTTAAGGGGATTGTAGGTAATCCATGATCTTGTGTCCCTGTCTATCACACGTGCAACATAGGAATTTAGACGTTTTCTATTTCCAACGTACCGATCGATTAATTAATGCAATAAAAATTTTGAAAATGGATTTGAATTCGTCGTTAAGTCTACTTTAGATCGACTTTACCAATTTTTTTAATTTTTGCATCTTAAAAACAAAAACATCCCCAAAAATTAATTTTTTTTGATTTTTATGTTTCTGATTCGTTTAATTCTATTTTGTGAAATTTTAGGGGACAAAATCAAAAAAGTGGGAAAGTCAATCTAAAGAAGACTTAGCAGCGAATTTAAATCAGTTTTCAAAATTCTTATCACATTTATTGATCGATCGGTACGTTGGAAATAGAAAACGTCTAAATTCCTATGTTTCGCGTGTGATAGACAGAAACGGAAAATCATGGTTTACAATCAAAAAATATTTTGTTGATGGTCTATCGTCCATAAATATTAAATATATAAGTTACCATAATTTATTATAAAGTCGGCAAATTTAATCAGTTGCCCCACCCTTTTAAAATCTGAAATGACGCCCCTGCTACAAATTATATATAGTATTATAGATTAAGGCAACTGACATAGCATATTACTTTAGCAACTGGATACGTTTACGAAAATGTTATACATAAATTCATTGGATGGTGTTTATTTCAGATATTTTCTTGAATCCCTACATAATGTAAAATGTATAACATAAACTATGTCATCCCAAACGTCTTGTCAGGTATCTCGCTAAACCTACAATTTCCGGTAACCCCCAGAGACAGTTCAAACAGAAATGATATCATGACCTGTTTACACCTAACAACCTAATATTCATTTATTTAATTATTTAAAAACATGAAAGTGTTACCAATGAATGGCTGCTTAAATAAAAAAAATAACACGTTTTATGTATATGGTTATTATAAAGATGGAACTTATTTAGATATATCTTTTTTTTCTTAACATTTGTATATAATTAATTTTAATTCACATCCACTTTTTAAACCTAAGTGGTACAGATTATGGATTTCATTAAAAAAAAATATATATATATTATAAAATCATACCTTTTCAACTCTCTTATAATTCTTATTACAAAAGGCACATCAATTTAAATTAAACAAGTAAAATTAATTTACAAGGCCTGATTTAGTTATCTATAAATAATGGAGTTATGGTGATGGACATAAATAAAGATTTAGTAATTTAATTTGTCAAAAGATTAACTACATGTAAAAAAAAAATAATCTCTAATCTGTATAATATAGTGGTACATTAAACGTTAATGTTAAACATGTTCGTATTTCGTTGTCGTATTTCAAATTATTAAAATCAGAAACCGACTAAATATTCAGAAGGATTAGTTATCAGTGGAATTACTTACGTTTAGCATTTTTGCAAAAGGAGCGAGGTATCTTATAGTGGATCGCGTGTTAAATAAATTAGCCACTGGTGCTAAACTTATTTGCGATCGAATCTTGGGCTGGTACTCGGGCCTTTCTGAGGCCATAATGAAAAACACACAAGTGCCCATGGAAAAACCTATGTAGTGCAATTGCGAGGAATTTGTATGTATTAGGATGTAGTCAAATGAAGCAGGCAAATCATAAATACCGATTTCGTTTAAACTGTAAATAATAACAATAGTTTTTCATTAACTGAATCAATCTATAAATTTTTAACATTTGTATAATATTTTATTCTATGTTTACATTTATGATAAATGTCGATCAGTTTTTCCTACGGGCATTATTGTTCATGATTAAAAACATGTTCACAGATAATATATGATTAATTGATATTGTCTGGCGGAAAATCGCCTCCTGAAATGCATATTTGAAAAATTGAATATAACACTTATTGCATTGTGCAGGCAATCGGTTGATCGTGACCTACTAGCATTGATTAAAAATGTTACTGTTACCAATATAATAATAATTTTTTTTTTAACATTTATTAGAAAAATATAATCTGTAAGGGTATTTACAAATTTACGATAGACATATGAGCGTACAATATAGTATTAAGAATATGAAGAAAAAAGGAAAGAAGTTATCCAGCGGTAACACTAAGAATATATAATAAATAAATTCGAAAATGCTACTATATTATTACCTAAAATTCCAATAATCTTTTTGCTTCCATGTGAGTGACACATGTTTCCGGCTGTAAGTATTACCTCTACAGTTCGCCATCCACACGTCGTAGCCATCGTCGGCTAGTTGCATAGCTAAAATACATTATATATACATTAATATTTGAATGGGAGTGGACATCGTTGATTGCATATCGTTATTGTTCTACTACATCAAAACTCACGTAAAGACACTTTGGCTCCGCCGAGTACCCAGTCAGCCGAGCTTCCAAGAAGACCATGATGTATGAAGACCGGATGGTTTCTAGTGGGTTCTTGGCCACTCATGTTTCTTGGGATTCGGTGTAACTCCAGTATGTAACCGTCTTCTGTGGTGACATTATGAGCTTCTACAGAATATCCATTATTCTGAATTATTTCTATCTGAATTCAAATTAATTAAAAAAATTTTTAAAAATGTATTGGTAACGATGTAATAATTTATATAGTACGAGAAGATATTTTTATAAAAATTTAAACGTTCTTATTCCTTAAGACTTGTTTCAGTTGTATTTATTTGTATTTGTATTTTTTTTTTTTTTAATACTATTCTAAGTTGAAGGCAAAGGTTATGAGTATTACGTTGCGAAACCATTATTAATAACAATAACATATAATTTGGTTGAATATTAAATTATCGATTAACTTCAGTTTTTGTGTGGTACCTACAGAGTTTCAATGTCATGAAATAATTTATTTTTATGATAACTTCAAATTACTTTAAAATTATTGATAATTTATGAAATTAATTTTAAATCTTAATCATAATAATAGCAGTCTTGTAACGAATACTTTTATTTTGTATGCGGCTAACTTATTCGAATAAATTATAACCATTGAATTCAGAATACGTATTTAATACTTCTTAAAAAATACATATTTTGAATACCACATAATGACACATGTATTTCTATTTCTGCATCTCTAAATTTTACTATTGTGAATTTTAATTTTGTAATAATATTATTTCCGGAAGAAAAGTTCATTTCCTGTCGATATTTCGATTTTATTTATTTAGTCAGTTCAGTGCTTACAGTGGCAGCACTAACATATAGGTGTTATAAGTGATAACTGATAAATAATAACTAATAAGTAAGAAGTTATAAATTAATAAATTATTATTTAAACCAATGAATAATGAAATAAATCCAAATCTCCCGCAAATCGATGAATAGCATAATCATGTTATTTATAATTTTCTTATTAATATCATTGATTATAAATTAATATTTATAATCAATGGTAATCGACATTATTGGGAACAGAAGATTATACTTTTCTAATAATAATAGAAAATTATACAATTGGGGGTCTCAGGAAAATAATTAAATTTTGTTGATTTATAATGTGCTCGATTATTAATAGAAAAAATATATATTATCATAATTAATTTAAAACTATTTTACTGGTTTGGAAAAAAGTATTTTTTTAATGAATAAAAATACTAACACAAATATTCAGAATACATATTTAAATACTTTCTCAAAAAAGTATATAAAATTAAAATACAAAAAAAGTATTGAAATAGTTTTATTTGAATATATTTATATAAGACTGAATAATAGTACCATAAGATCAAGATTGTGTTTTTAGTAAATTTGAAACTTTTTGAAAAATCATTAATTCTTTTGTGATAAATAAATTGGAGTTTTACACTATCAGTAACAATAAAACATTATATAACATAATATAATTTATACATATTTAATGTTACTTTTCGTTTGGATTATTTAGTATTTAATGACAAATAATCCTACACCATAAAAAAATAATAACATTACAGTATAAAGTCATACGCTAATGAAAAGATAGCAATTGTAAAATGAAATAAAATATAAGTATATTTACATTGATTGTTTTGGTATAATACAGGTTCAAGACTCCAATAGTTATTTTTAAATTCTGATAACGGAGTGATAGAGTCTATTGGTTTTACAATGATGTGTGTGTGTTTTTTTTTGTGTCTATCATCACGTTTTGAAGCAGTAAAAATTCTTCAATTTTATTAAACAACACTCTTTATAGAAAAGGAAGTAAATGTAGATGGTACTTGGCACGTCAAAAATTAAACTTTTTCAGTACTTTTCAAAAGTGTCGGAAAAAACCATAAAAAAAGACGGAAAAAGAGGAATTTTTACTCAAAATCACGTTTTGAAAAAAATACATTTTTTGAAGATGTTCTAACTCAAAAACCAAAAACCGCAAATACTTGAAATTTTTACTAAATGTTTATATTAGCGATTTCTAAACATGGTTAAGTTTTTGAAGTATTTTAACATTTTTTAATCTTGGTATTTATAAACAATTTAAATTTTCGATTTTTTGGAATCTCGATAAAAAAAAATTGAGTGTCGTAAAACTTTTGATAATTTAATATAAGGTTTATTATAAGTTAAACTTATCGTAACTAAAAAAAAATTGAAAATCATTTCACATAATTTTTTTTTTATAAGTGCATAAAATTCAAATTTTATATGATATATGTCAAGTTATGGTGTAGTTAAAAGTTCATTCAATTTTTTATTTTAATTAAATTTTATTATAAAAAATTTTATGACTAATTGAAATTGAAATTTTTACGAGATTGCATAAAATAACGATTTATCTTCAAACGATTTTAAATATTTATTATTATTAAAAAGTACAAGTCACAGAAGCTTGAAACTTTTATCAGATTAGTTAGATTGGCATTTCCTTTAAATCATTTTTATTTCAAAACATAATACTAATTTTTAAGGAACTTATAGGCAGTGGCGCTAGACACTTTTTGCTGGGTAATAGACCATGTTGATGTAAGGGTTATCAATGAATATCTTTATTAAATAAAAAAGTAATAGATTACCGTATATTATATATTAATTATACGCATATTATGTGCATTTATTTTAGATTTTAAAACTAATAGTATGAAATAAAAGATAGCTTTACTAAAATATTTTTAAATTGAAAATTCCAATTTTTTTTCTCATTGACGCAAACTCGTATGTTATGGCAGATGGATTATCTATTGATTTTCCGCTTAATTCTCTTTCAATAGACAGAAAAGTTAAATTATTTAGTATGCAAATTGTCATTGATCTTAGAAATAACAATATTCAAAATAAAATAAGTTTGAATGAAGAAAATGTATTATGGACCGATTAAATACCGTCAGGATTTATTTTTGTTAATTAAAGCCATTTTTGCAATATATTAATCTTATTATTATTATTTTTTTTTAGTTTTGACTATTATAATAAGAAAATACAGGATAATACAATATATACAAGTGAGAAAAATAAATAAAAAAAAAATAAAGAGAAAAAGAAAACTTATTATTTTAAATACATAGTATTGTAATATATAGGACGTAGGTACTGCACATTCAATATGATATAAAACATTTATTTGTGGAGAAAAATGGGCAATCTTGGGCCTATCAGGCCTACCGGATGACTTCGCTACAGCTTATAGGTATTTTAAATATTCTATTTTTAAATTTTTTTTTTTTATAAATATTGATATAAAAAATTTTGGCTGGAATAAAATAATTAAAAATTTATTAGAAGATTCCACAGAAGTTTTTCTTACTGTCGTTTTAAAATTATTAAAATCCATTGGCACAATTTTTTTATAAGAATTTAAACAGCAAATATAGACATAATATTACAATTGAAATATAATATAATATATTATATTTACCTATTCTGAATCGTTTTTCGTAAATTTAACAAATCTATTTTAATGACCTATCATCATATAAACGAAGTGCACTCCACCCCCTACTGTACAGCAGAATGAGGCCCATCCGGTTCTTTTTTAATTTTTATTTAGAGCTCTTGTGATCATACATTTCAGCTCGGTAATAACAATTAAATGAATATCATATTATTTGAATAGTTATACAAAATATAAACATTTCAAATTGAATCACAATAAAACGATTATTTACCTAGTTTTGATAAAGAAATCATAATGAGAAATAAAATAATATTATTCAATTAGAATAATTAAACTTTGAGTTACGCTATCAGTAGTTATAAATGGTATATTTATAAATTATAATGCAATTAATATTGAAATTAAACAATGTAAAATATACCAAACACTAAGCAGTCGACGTTTGATAAATTAATGACAAAGGTGATACAAATAAAATGATGTTATGATGGTTTTTATAATGTACCTAAAATAATTTTACTGTAGAATTTTTTAATCTCTTTAGTTTCCTCTACTTTTAATTCTGTTTCCAATGTCTACAGCCTACATGGTATGAGAATAATTAAACTTTGAGTTACGCTATCAGTAGTTATAAATGGTGTATTTATAAATTATAATGCAATTGATATTGAAGTTAAACAATGTAAAATATACCAAACACTAAGCAGTCGACGTTTGATAAATTAATGACAAAGGTGATACAAATAAAATGATGTTATGATGGTTTTTATAGTGTACCTAAAATAATTTTATTGTAGAATTTTTTAATCTCTTTAGTTTCCTCTACTTTTAATTCTGTTTCCAATGTCTACAGCCTACATGGTACCGTATTTCAAAATTATATACACCAAAAAATATTATATATTAAGAAATTAAAAATATACATAGGTATAAGGTAATTGCCACTATCTAATTTCTTGTTTTGTATTATTCGGAATACAATAGAAAATAATTATATAAATAAATATAGATTGTCATTAAAAACATATGTTTATTAATAACATTGTATACGTTAAATGTCAATATCTTAGATTGCAAATTCATATAATGTAATGATATGCACAATTTATTTTGCTTTTATAGTATAGGAAAATATAAACACCAGTTGGTTTTTAAAATATACCCTATAATTCTAGTATGAAATATATTTTAAAAATAGGTATACAGTATACTAGACATTAACGTATGTACAAATCATCATTTACACCCAAATAAAAATATTTGTGCTCATATAGTGTTCATACCTCATACGTGTGATATTAAATCGACCGGTCGATCGCAGACAATTTCAAAGTCAATCATGTTAGAGTTTATTTTTATGGATCGCACACGAAAATTAATCAAGGTTGTTGTGAACAAATTATTGTCAATCAGTTTTATCTGTATAATTTTTATCTTTTATTTTGATTTTGTACCTATGTAAAATGTTTTTCGTTCACACATGTTATTTTCACTGTGTTCATTCGGTGTATGTTGTATTTAATTTTTGTTACATTGAAGTTCTTTAAAATTTCTAAGTGTGAGTGCACATAAGAAACAAAAAACGTATCATTTTTATCAAGAATGAGAAATAGATTATTTTTTTTTACAATGCTGAAAGACAGGTGCATATGTTCGATATATCGAATAACAATAAAAAAGTAATCTAGAAAAACATTTTAGAACTACGCATTCGAAATTTGATAGAGATTTCCCTCCTAAACCTGAAGTACGTAAAAAGCAATTAGAAGTATTAAGTAATTAGATTTAAGAAATTCATTATTATATTATTTTAGTAATAAATTACTAATCAGTAATTAGTTTATAATACTTATAGTTATTCAATAATAATAACATTTTTCTATGAAAGTCGATCCTCAAAGGGGGAGTATATTTTTTGTAGATTGTGGCCAAAAAAAGTTTAGCCAACCCTACGTTATAAGGTGTTACCACTGAGTATCCTCCCTAATATCATGATTCATGTTATCTTCTTTTATTTGTCATTTATCAAACCTACTTATTGTACAAATAATATATATATATATATAGATTGTAGATTCATTTCAATAAATAAAAAAAAAACGTGTGACACTTTAAATTTAGAACCATCATATTATTCATTATTATAACTATTTACAAGTTATAAATGGTATGTATTCCTTAAGTTTCCTATAATTTAATAATAAATAATAAATATATATATGCCTTCTCATATGTAGTTGTGAATAGTAATGTTAGAATTTTCAGATATTTATGTCTTAACATGTAATGTAATAACTAATTTGATATTTTAACACGTAGAATTTTATGAAAAATAAAAAAATAATAACAATTTACTATCGTTGCCGAACATCAAAAGATTGATTAAAATGTCTTTGTTTTTGCAATATTGAAATATTGAATAAAAATTTTATTATATTATAAATATTATAACATATACAAAGCCTCTATCTTATACAAAAAAATTAAGATAATCTATTATCTATATAATATTTGCCTTAATAAAATATTAAAATGAATGTGTTCTATATTGCCCAAATTTTGACCAATGACTACCGCAGTTGAGAATTAAGAATAAGAACCATCCACTGTTTCGCGTCAATGTATATGTAAACTATCAACACGTACAGTAATCAAACACTATTATTACGGTATATCGTAATAATATTCTTTTACTTATTGACAATAAAATAGCTATAATTTAGAATATTTAGATGATACTATATGTATATACCAGTAGTATAAAATATGGTATAAATGTAAAAAATCGATTTAACTTGTTGTAATAATTTGCTGTTAAAATACACACATTTTCATCGTTTTGAGTAATATTTTACTGTGTTAACATCACGTTAATATAACCGTATAGTTATAGTAATAAAATTAAAACATTCACTTACGGTGGTTAATCTGCCATCTGGGAACTTTCCCGAAGCGGACAACATCTGTGGAACATTCATCACGATGACTGTGATCGGAAGCGACAACAGAATGAAGAACTATTGTCAGCGCAGTCCTGACGAGTGATTATGAGTATTATCGAAATGTAACTAAATAACGATTAAAAAAAAATAATTAAAAATAAAAAAATGGGTGGGTCTCGTTTTGCTGTACAGTTGGGGGTGGAGTGTACCTCGTTTATAGGATAGGTCATTATTACAATGGATTTGTTAAATTTGAATGCAATGATAGGTATCATTATATACGAATAACGATTCTGAACGGAGTTAATATGTTTGTCAAAAATGTGTTTATAATAATAGGTATAGTATTTTATATTTAAATTGAATTATAATGTAATTTCTTAAAAATTTAAATTTCAGACGGTCATAAAATTTTTTCCTTTTGGACCGGTAGAAATTTTTTTAAAGATTTTTGAAGAGTAGCTTATGGATAACCTAGTGTTAAAATTTTGAACCTTAAGTATGAACAGAAAAAATTTTATGAATTTTTATCTACAAAATAACTTGCAAATTATCGTGATTTTGACACATTTTATACAAATTTGAGCTTTATGAGCTTATAAAAAAAATTTGAGTGAAACGATCACCGATATTTTTTAGTGAAGATAAGTTAAGCTTATTATAAACCTTGTATTAAATTTTCGAGAGTGTTCGGCCAGCCAATTAAATTTTATAGGTGTTTAAAAAAAAAAAATTTACAAAAATCGAAAATTTAAATTGTATATAAATAAGTCAAAATATGTCAAAATACTTTGAAAACTTAAGTATGTATAGAAAATGCTAATATAAAAATTTGGTGAAAATTTCAAGTTGTTGTGGTTTTTGGTTTTTAAGTTAGAGCATTTTAAAAAAAATGTATTTTGTTAAAACGTGAATTTGCGTAAAATTTCCCGTTTTTTCGTAATTTTTTTATCGTTTTTTCGATTTTTTAAAAAGTATTGAAAAATTTGGATTTTGACTTGCCCAAGTACCATCTACATTCACTTTCCTTTCAGAAAAGTTGCTGTTTAAACAAATCGAAGCATTTTTACTGCAAAAAAAGGTGTCGTCAGACACAAAAAAAAAAATAAAAAAAAAAACACATCATTGTAAAATTAATAGATTCCATCACTCCGTTCAGAATCTAAAAATAACATAGCAATTAAATAATGAGTTCTAAAAACATAGAGTTCTCGTTCAGCCACCGTCCGCGTTACTATAAGTCAGTAACGACCGTATTTTGTGTACTTACCTATACTGTAACGATTTTTTACATCACGGGCATCGCGATAAGTAAAATATGTAACTCATAGTGCGTTTATAGATTACGATACAAATACGTAAATATTTGTACGTAAATTTAATTGATTCATTATTAATCTATCGTAATATTGACCGTCTTGACTGCATTATTGTTAGTAACAAATATGAATAATATGATGATGGATGATGAGTGGTCTGCGGAAGTCTTGAATCCTGATACAGATATCACATAATTATATTAATATATGTATACAGTATACCAGCATCCATCTACTGCAAAAGTTTATAATTGGTTGTTATTTTAAATCAATGAATAAAACACATGCGTGATCGTGAACAGAAACCTTAACATCGAATAACAAAAATCGCAGTAGGAATTTATATTGCCGCAGTGAACGAATGTTTTTTTTTTAAAGAAAGATGTCGGAGTCGGCTATTTAATAAGATGTAAAATTAAGGCAATTTCTTATACAGACGTGTGGTGGCATTTTAAACCAAAATTGTTGTTTTAACAATGGTTAGTGTGAGTGTGTGTAGTATGAACCTACAGTGGCATGGGAATCAACCCACGCGAATGCACAAGTCAGTAACTATTAGCACACGTCATCGTGGTATGGAAACTAATAAAATATCAAAATTGATGAACAAAAACGACTTAACAGGAACAACGATGACGTCTCATATTATAGTGGTTAGTTTTTGATAATTTTTTAATAAAATAGGACAATTTAGTACAGGTCGACTCCAATTTTTGATAACATTTTATACGAAACGTTGAAAACATATTTTTTTAAAAATGCCAACATTTCGAACTATTAAAACACTTATTTACCATTTTCTATTATTTGAATTTCAAAATTCGAAGTCCAATACAATCTGTGTAAACTATAAAGTGTTCATATTTCAAATAATAAAAAATAAAAATAAAAATAAAAAAACCCTACGAGACGTGTGGGTTTTTTTTGTACTAAATTTACATCGGCTCCGACGCCCTTAACAGCCATTGCCCATTAGTATACCTTACCGGGCGTACATTACTTTACATTACCTTACCGGGCCATAAGTATATCAAAGTCATTGTAACACGTCCGGTACGGTATAAAATGAAATAATATAGCATACGTTTTGTAATTGCATTGTGTTTTACAATACTTAATTTCAGACCTCAGTCTGATGATTGATGAATAAATATTATTTAGAGCCCACTTGATGCATAGTTTATTTTATCAGTTCTTATTATCTAAACAATTTATTTTTGTATTTATGTATCGTTTACAAGAATAATACTGAAGCGAACATAACTGTTTTTCGGACCGACTGTATTACTGTCGTCATGTTATTATTTTAAGTAACAATTTGAGTAACAATTCGTTTAAAAGTACTCTAAAGTAAATACTTGGCAATAATTATTATTTATGTTTACATAATAAACACTTCTTATTAATTTTAGGAATATTTTAAGTAAGTCGAAAAAAAGTGTTTTATTGTATTAAAAAAATAACACATCTGTGCATTGTAGTTCGGTATTTCCACTATTACAACGATTTTAGCTTTAAATATTAATGACATAAATGAAAATTCAAATCTATGTAATGTTTATTGCTGTTGATTCTGTTGCTCGTTAACGTTGATTGATTAATAAACAAAACTGTCGAATTTGATCAAATGAACGCTCGTGAACATAATCTACTTTTTATTGTTCTCATAAACAACAATAAACCAATAACAGATTATATTTTTATTGTATATGTTTATCGATTATATTATCATCGTATCATTTATCCCTGTTGACCACAACATAAAAATAGATCCATCAAATAATTTAGTGATTGTACTATCGCTGTTACAACATGGTTCGCTTTTTCTAAAACATCGCTATTTAGCAAAAATACTTTTCCAAGCGTAGATACTTCAAAAGTTCCGACTATAACGTTTGCCTTTTGTCTGTTGAGATCAAAATATTTTTATATTGTGTAAACTACCTATTATTTATGACTGTGTTTTCAAAAATATTACAAACGTATTTTTTTTATATCGTAAATTCCTCTAGTATATTTTTATTTGTATAATTTTCTAAAAATTGGCCAAAAGTTGATTGATTCAATTTACACAGTAATATATTAGCAGATAGAAATGCATTAGTAAAATATTCAAAAAATGCTTTGCAAATGTCAAAAAATGATCTTAAAAAGTTAAAAATCCGCTGTAATCGAAAAATCCCCCACAAATTTCACGAATGTAACACGGAGTACTTGAAACACATTTGTAGATTGAAAATCATCACGTAAGACATTCCAAAAAAAAAAATTGAAATTCAAGCCATACCTATTTATAACTATTCATTAATATATCATAAATCATTAAAAAAAAAGCTATAAATTATTATTTTATGATAATGGTTTATAGTATATATAAATTATATATACATTTTCCAAAATAAGGAAGTATACACAGTATTTATTTAAAAAAAATGTACGTTAATCACTAAATACTGAAGTATAAATATATTTCTGTAAATCTATACGATATTTTTAATTTTGTATGGTAAAAAATGTTGAAGTATTACTTGTGCTACCCTCTGGATCCGAAAAAATATCCAAAATAAATTTTAAAAGTTAAAGCTTTGAAGATAAGGATAATATTAATGTAATTATAATAACTAGTTCCTATAAGCTTAGAAGGAAACTAAATAAGTGTACAAATAAAATACTGTTAATAATTATTGACTATATTGTTAAAGTATTTTCAATATTGGAACAGATAATATTTTATGGTAAACAAAGTCTTGTTTTAGTAATCAAATTATTAATCCATACAGCCGTCACTGACATGATATGCCGACTAATAAAAATTTTATAGAATATAATGGTAATTTAATCATTTATTATTCTTTTTTTTCAGTGAACATTTTAATCGGTACATAATAATACATGTGTTTTGTGGCTCTATGCGTTTCATATGTTATCGCAACACTATTGTTACTAATATTGTACAAAAGTAAAAAAAAAAAAACAAACATAGTTATACATATAAAAAAAAAATCAACATTTTAGGTATATAATAATTATGAAAGTGTGTAAATAGATAAATATATTTATGCAAGAGCATAAATAATGAACATCATATTTTCTTATGTATGTAGGTTGTGTAGGTTAGGTATATTCCCCAAGAATGAAATATTTTATTTTATCATAATATACCATTTTCGGAAAGCAATTTATTCGCTATTTATATTTATTTATAAATAACCCAACTTCAAGAACCGAAACACCCGGTTCAGGCCCTTCGACGTGGTGTTGAGTGTATTCCCTACGGCTTGGTGGGTCTTGGTCAGCTCGAGGTTGACCAAGTTTTTTATGGTCTTGGTGATACCACCGACCACGGACTGTTCGGCCTTAGTAATACCGCTAACCATGGACTGTTCGGCGTTGGCGAAACCTCTGACCACGAACTGTTCGACATTAGCAATACCTCTGACCACGGACTGTTCGGTCTTGGCGATACCACCGACTGCGGACTGTTCGGCCTTGACCATTCCGTCCACGATCCTGTTCTTCTTGCTGTGGATACTGTCGGCCACGGATCGGCCAGCATTCACGATCACGCCGTTGACCAGCACGGTCGTATCGGTCACGCGCTTCTCCATCGCTGTCCGCGCGTCCGACACACCAATGGCCACGGTGCCCGTCCAGTCCTCGATCCCGTGCGCCACACCGCCAATGCCGTTCCGGAGTCGACCGTGCTCCTTCTCCGCTTCCTTCAGGGCTCGGATCCCGTGACCGAACAGCATCTTCTGCAATTGGCATTCACGGTCAAATTCGACCATGTCCTTGACGTCCACGAACCGCGGCATGGTGCTCGTGATTATGGCGTCCAGGTTGTTCAAGAAGTAATCCATGCCCAACGTGAAGTTCAGCTCGTTGAACGCGCTCGGCGGCGGAGGCAGCGGCGGTTGTACCATCACGTTGTGCGTCCCATTGCGATAACCGTCACCGATATCGTTGCCGTGGATCAACTGATCCGGCCCGGAGTACCACCAGCCCATGTCGTCGGTCTTTCGCAATATGTCCGTGATCGGATCGTTCACGTGCTCTTTGACTTTTAGGCTCCACAAGAAATCCACGTGGTTGAAGTACGGGCTTTTCGCCGGGAACGCGTCCATCAACATGGGCAGTTGTGCCTTCAACCTCATCACATCCTGCGCAAATGCACAATAGTTATCCAGGGGAAAAGTTTGTGGAATAGATTGGACGAAAAAAAAAAAAAACAACAACAAAAAACCGGTAACTTGCAATACTGTTCAGCAGGGTGGAGTGGACCTCAGCCATATAGTATGTCATAATTTATGTGATAATATTTGAATCCAATGAGACGTATTGTTCAAATACGAAAAACGATTCTGAACGGAGATGATTTGTCATTTTAGAATATAATAAACATGGTCCAGCAAAAAAACGTCCCTATTTAGATATAGCGCTGTGTGATTCAAGGTGGTGGTACAACGGTGCGAAGGGTATCGACAGATAGTAATGTACGAGTTATTTTTAGTTAGGAACCATAAAGAGGAAAAAGTTAGGTCCCAACAAAACAAAGCCACAGCAAATTCACTAGCAATTTTGAGAAAGTTGGTTTCTGTACGTCTCCTCTCTTTGAAAGAAGCCATCACTTGGCCCCCAAGGTCATTCAACTTATCACCTTGTAAATTTTTTTTATTGCCACATCCCTGCAAGAACTTAAGAAGGTAATCACCCAGACATTGGCCAACATTTCACCAGAAATTATACGAAGATTTATGAACAATTTTGGGCAAAGGTTTTACAACAAAAACATACAACATAAAAATAATACATTATGTAAAATCAATACATTCATTATTTCTTTGTTCAGGATCTTAAATTGAAATAGAAAACCACTCACCTCTGGATCCGCCAATAAATCATTTTCACCATATATCAACGTGATAGGCACATTGATCGACTTCAAATCGTACGTGGGAGGTTCCGTAGAGTTGTAATGGCGAAGGTTTAACTTTGGGCCGTAATCAAACTTGCTAAAAGATTCTGTAACGAAATCAAATGGCCAAAAAATTAATGAAATTAATGACTTCTCCAGCCATAGGCATGTTATTTATCGGAGTCCGATATTAAACGGTATAAACGATCGGACATTACCTTTCAATATGAACTGTGCGAAATGTGAAGCAAGCTTAGCCGACGTTCCAGCTGGAAAATGTCCCATAATGAACGGGACTAATCGCTAACACCACAAAAAAATAGAACAAATAATTACTAACGATAATAATTTACAGTTATAATTAAATTCATTAGAAACACAGAGAATTAACATGTTTTCTGTATTTTTCCTTTATATAGCTACAACGGAAAACGGTAAAACACGGTAGCCCGCACTGTACAGTGAAAATCAGTAAAATAATAAGATTTAATAGTTACAGAGTCGAAATCATATGGGTCACTGCCACAAACTGAAAATATAATGTATTTTTCGCATATCAGTTTCTGCGTCATTTTTTCTCTGCAAATGGTTGAAGCCAAAAACTTTTGGAATCTCGTTTGTGGCATTATCATTCCATCTGACATCTCTTGGTAGATCATCTATTAATGTAGCATAGGATATTTTTAATTTAATAATTTAACCTCAAAACTCGTTCTTAAAGTTAACATTTACATCAATATAATACTTGAACAAACATCATGTTCTACTAATTTTTTTTTCTAATTTTAATAAACATTAAATATTTTATTAAAATTTGATAAATTTTCGGTAACAAAACTAACAATATTAATATTAATTATTTCATGCACTCCACTGGTTTATTTCACTAGATATGTAAGTAACAAGCTGTGCTTCATCTTTTAAGATATTTTTAACATTTTTGTTAATCAGATTTATAAAAACTAAAACCATAAATCAATTATATATTCAATACAATCAGTTATCATTCCAAGAGCATAACTTACGTTTATTATTCTTGCATAAGGAGCGAGATACCTGAGAGAAGATCGCGTGTTGGATAAATAAGCCACTGGTGCTAAACTTATTTGCGATCGAATCTTGGGCTGGTACTCCGGCCTTTCCGAGGCCATAATAAAAAACACACAAGTGCCCATGGAATAACCGATGTAGTGCAGTTGCGAGGTATTTGTATTTGTTAGAATGTAGTCAAACGAAGCAGGCAAATCATAAGTTCCAATTTCATTTAAGCTGTAAATAATAATATTACTTTCATTAATTGAATCGATTTATAAATTTGTTTGTATGATATATTATTCTACATTAAACTTTCTATGAAAAAATTCGAACAGTTTTCCCTACAGTAATATCTTTTTTCTTCTGATGAATCATGATTTTCATAACAACTTATTTTTGTTAATGATAAGAAATGCAATCGTAAGTATGATTAATTTATATTATCTGGTAGAAAATCACCTCAAGAAATGAATATTTGAAAAATTTAAAATAATACTTATTGCATTTTGCTTCAGTTGGGCTCGCCCTAGTCCCTACTAGTATTGATTAAAAGTATTGTATATTTAACCAATTCTTAATTCTACTAGTAACTAGTACAATGAATAGTTTTAAAAATGCTACTTACTACAATATTATTACCTGAAATTCCAATAATCTTTTTGCTTCCATGTGAGTGACACATGTTTCCGGCTGTAAGTGTTACCTCGACAGTTCGCCATCCACACGTCGTACCCATCGTCGGCTAGTTGCATAGCTAAAATACATTATATATACATTAATATTTGGATGGGGTTGGATATCGTTGATTCCTTATTGGTATTGTTCTACTACATCAAAACTCACGCAATGACATATTGGCTCCACCGAGTACCCAGTCAGCCGAGCTTCCTAGAATACCATGATGGATGAAGACCGGATGGTTTCTGGTGGATTCTTGGCCACTCTTGCTTCTGGGGATTCGGTGTAACTCCAGTATGTAACCGTCTTCTGTGGTGACATTATGAGCTTCTACAGAGTATCCATTATTCTGAATTATTTCTATCTGAATTCAAATTAATTAAAAAAAATTTTAAAAATGTATTGATAACGATGTAATAATTTATATAGTACGAGAAAATATTTTTATCAAAGTTTAAACGTTCTTATTCCTTAAGACTCGTTTCAGTTATATTTATTTATATATCATTTTTATTCATATAGTTTTAAGAAGAAAACAAAGCTTATGCCGTTATTAATAACGTATAGTTAGGTTGAATATCAAATTATCGGTCAAATTCAGCTTTTGTGTGGTACCTATTAAAGTTTATGACATTAAAGAAATAATTTATTTCACAATGGTAATGGAAAAGTTAGCATTACTTTAAGAAACTTAAATGATATTTTATTTTAAATCTTGATAGTAAAAATAGTGTAATAATTCATGATTGTGTTTATAGTAAATTCAAAACTTTTTCAAAATCGTACATTCGTATGTAACCATGCACTATTTTGTAACTAAATATAATCTATTTATATCTAAAACTTTTTTCTGTTTGGTTTATTTAGGATTTAATGTAAATAATTGTATACCATAAAAACCAATAACAATGCAGTATAAAGTTATACACAGATGAAAGAAATAGGTATTATAATAATATTTATATTAACCATTTAGGTACTCTGCAGAATCAAGATACTGAAATATTTTCCGATGAAGCATGGGAGTTCAGTATTTATAATAAAATAAATACTATATTATATACTATACAATACTTAATACAAACATTTGAAATTTAATTACAATAATCGATTACCTAGTTTTGATAAAGAAATAAAATTATATTATACAATTTAAATAATTAAACTTCGAGTGCCCTATCACCAGGTATATTAATAATGCAATTAATGATGAAATTAAACGATATAAAATATACCAAACAATTGACGTTTAATAAGTAATGACAAATGTGATACAAATAGAATGAAGGATATTATGTCATTATTGTCATTATGGTTTTTACAATGTATCTACAACAATTTGGTAATATTTTTTTAATCTCTTTAGTTTCCTCACTTAAAATTTTATTTTCAATGTTTACAACCTATATGGTGCAGCATTTCGAAATTATATGTACCTACATAAAAATATTTTACATTATGAGATCATAAATTATAACGTATAAATAATAAATATACATAGGTATAAGGTAATTGCCACTATCTCATTTCTTGTTTTATATTATTCACAATAAGTACAATGGAAAAAAATTGTAATTGTATAAATAAATTGAATTTGTTATTAAAACACGTTATATATATTATTTACATTGTTTATGTTAAATTTTAATATCTTAGGTTATAAATGTCAAATGTATATCAACCTAAGTGTGACCTAGGTTACTTAAGTGTGTAGTTGATTTATTTTGAAAGACTATTTGATTTTACTCGAAGAATGATTTAGTTTAATAACTAATAAGCTCTATAGTCTAAAAAAAAAAAAAAATTAGACATCAGTTGAATTTTTAAAAACCTCCAATAACTCTAGTATAAATTATTATGTAGAATGGGAAATATTAAGAGGATTAAGAAATAAAATATTGAGCGTATGAAATATAAATTACACAATAAGAGAAGAATCATACATGAAAATAATATTTTACAAGTAGCTGTACTACACAACTTACTGAAATAGAATTATAACTGCACCAAAAAGTTTAAAAAATTAAATTAAATGACTTTAAAGAAGGAACTGAAGTGAATTTATTAAATAATCTAACTGAATTTCTAATTCATGAAACTCCAAACATTATCCACAAGACCACAACATTATACAAAGCTACCATTTTATGCAAAACTAATAAGAAAAAATTATGATAATCTATACAATATTCTTCCTTAATATTATATTAAAATTAATGTATTCTGTATTGCGCAAATTTCGACCAATGACTATTGCAGTTGAGGGTTAAGTTTGCTTTTATAATAAAATAATTAAAAATAAATAAATAGTTCTTTGTACAATTAAATTACAAAAATATTTCTTAAAATATATCATAACTAGTTTTTTTAATGCTAAGTAATGTTAACAAAGTAAGATTTTTGAGTCAACATGATCCCTTATTGATTTTATTATTGTTTTGATCTTCCAGAACTCTGTTTTGTAAAAGATTATATTATTGTATTGGTTTCATAAGAATTAGTTGAATACAAACTCCCACATCCACTGCTTTACAAATGAAAATAAAATTATATATAATGTAATCCACGGTAAAACAATCGACTTAATATTATTAGATAGAAAATTTGTAAAAAAAAATATGAAAACTAAATTTATTTTTAACCAACCGCTCTTTCTAGTCAATGTATGTGCAGACTATATACTACCTATTATTAATGTTTACCATTGCAATATTTTTAAAATGTTCTTTTACTTATCGGTAACACAATACATATAATTTAGAATATTTAAATAATACTATTTACTATTTACTATATAATACTATACGGTATAAATACAAACAAAAAAAAGCTATTTAAATTGTTGTAATAATTGGTTTTTCAAATATTCTCATTTTCATGTCTTAGGAAATGTTTGACTTTATTTACATTACGTCCATATTATATAGTACTAAATTAGTAGAAAATTGAATTATTACTTACGGTAGTCAAACTGACGTCTGGGAACATTCCCGAGGCGAACGACATCGGTGGAATGTTCATCACGACCACTATGATCGGAAGCGACAACAGACTGATGAATTGTAGTCGGTGCAAACCTGACCTGTGAAACGAAATCAGATTATTTACACAACGGGTCATCGTTCATATCGAAATTTCAGATGTTTCAATGATCCGTGACTGTTTCGTTTAAGTTTTAATGAGTATTACCGAAATCACACCTAATAACGGATATTAGTAATTCATTTAAAAAAATAATAATGAAACAATTATATAATGAATTCTAGCAATACGGGTTTTCTCGTTCAGCCATCGACCGCGTTACTAAGTCAGCAACGGCCCTACGTTTTATATTTATACCGTAACGATTTTTTATTCCACGTGATCGCGATGAGTAAATGCGTACGTCACAGCGCGCCTATAGATTACGATACAAATATATACCTAAATATATATACGTAAATGTATATTATTGATATATTATAATATTGACCGTCTTGACTGCATTACTGTTATCAACGAATGTGATGGTGAGTCATTTTAAAGAGATCTGCGGAAATCCTAAATCCTGATGCCGATATTACATAATTGTGTTAATATATATTATATATATTATATTATATACATTATATATATTATATTATATACATTATATATATTATATTATATACATTTTATATATTATATTATATACATTATATATATATATACCAGCATCAGTGATCCGGCCGTCTGCTGCAAACGTTTATAATCGGCTGTTGTTTTTGATCAATAAATAAAACACACGCATGACCGTGAACAGAATATCGAATAACAGAAATCAGAAATTGCAGTAGAAACTGATATTTCTGCGGTGAACGGGTGTTATTTTTAACGGCCATTATTTACCGGGTTATAAATATATACTTAGTCATATTTTAGACGTTCGCTCAGATTCGAAATGAAATAATAAAGTAAATCATTTCGTTTTTTTGAATACTTCATTTCAAACCTCAGTCTGATGAATAAATATTATTTAATGTCCATTTGATGAATAATTTTTTGGTAATTTCTCATTATCTCATCGCTTCATTTTTGTATTTATGTATAGTGTACAAGAATAATAACTACAGCGAACACTGTTTTTCGAACAAAAAAAAATATAGTTAACATATAGTTAACTACATAGTCAGTAACAATTGTGGTAAATACTATACACAAACAGTTGTTCAAAAGTACTCAAAAGCAAATACTTAGCAATAATTCTTATTTTTGTTTACATAATTAAAACTACTTTTTAATTCTAGGAATATTTCGAATTTTTGAGTGAGTTGAAAAAATATTTTTTAAAGTTTAATTTTGTTTTTGTATTTATTGTATTAAAAAACAAACCAAGACATCTGTGCATAGTATTTCGGTATTAACACAATCTCATCTTTTTTAGCTTAAAATATTAATGACATAAATAATAATCCAAATCTTTGTATTGTTCATTGGCTGTTGATTCTGTTGCTCGTTCACAATAGTTAATTAATTAACAATACTGTCGAATTTAATAAAATAAAAATAGATCGTTTATGCTAATTGAATTGTTAATAAAACTATAAAATTTAAATTAATAAAGTGAATGCTCGGGAAAATAATCTAATTTTAATATTGTTCTTACAACCAAAAACCAATCAATAACAAATTATATTTGTATTTTAAATAAAATATGTGTGAGATAGAGATATAGAAGGCTATAACTTTTTCTTGTTACGCTCAAAGTCTAGAACAATAATGAGCCAATAAACAAAAATGCAACGATGACTTATAATTATCATGACGTAGGTAAATCATGTGAAAAAAGGTATAAATTATTATTTGATGACAATGGTTTATACTTTATAGTATATTGTATATATACATTGTTCAAAAGAAAGTAAATAAACGCAATATTTAAAAAAATATACGGAAATAACTAAATACTGAAAATAAACTATATTTTTCGGAAATCTATTCAACTAAATGATATTTTTAATTTTGTATGGTTTAATATAATATAGTATTACTACAGTAACAGTAGTTGCTAATTTTCGCTTGTATATAACGGATTTTCGGTTTACACCAATAATACTTGATACTAAACTAATGGTATTTTTTATATTATTAATCACATGCAATTAATTATTAAATAATATAATCCTATCCGGTTCTTTTCAATTAATTAAATGTAATATATTATATTTTTCTTTTTATCGTCGAAGAATAATACTAGGTCGATGTGCATTGTTCCATAGAGTATTTAGGCAGTGGCGTATATATCATTTTTGTTTTTTTTGAGAAGGGATCAGTAAAAAAAAAATTAATTAACCCATGTTCAAAAAAATGTTTCAAGGTAGGTTTTAATACTTAATATTAAATTAGTACCCTCAATGTGTTACGCCTATTTTTTAAAGTTATACATGTATACATATAATTTACTAGTTTATAATAATAACTTATACAATATAATCCATAATAAATCATAATACCATACATCATATAAAACGAAATACCAACTAATACATTTCAGGTTTAATAAACTTTATTAAAAAAATAAACTTAAATTTAAAAAAAAACCTTCATTTATTTTTTTATTCATATAAATATGACTATATAACTATATATGAATATATTCATTGCATTTTCGGCAGTGATAGGAAAGTCTACATGCCCTGCCATTTAACTATTTAAGCAATTCCATTTAAACGCTCGTAATACAAATTACTGTAGTATGGAATTCATAACTTTTAATAATAAATTACATTCGTTACCTAGTTTGATATTACCTTTTTCTAGCGTTTCACAGGTATGTTTTTAGTCTTTTTAAATATGAGAACGGTCTTTCGCGTGTATCAGTAGACTAGGATACGGATAATATACAAGATATTCTAAATAATTTATAAATCTTAGAATAAATTATTACCTATTTAAGGTACACTTATTTATCCGCTGAATGAGCAATAGCAAATTACCACACTATACTTAAGACTTAAGATTGTCTATAGATTAAGACTATCCTCAATAATACATTAAAATAAAACATAAAATAGCTGCCGGATTTTTTGGAAATAAATAAAAAATAAATAAATAAATAAAATAATCTATATGAATACTCGTATATAAATATGTTATAAATTATAACTTATAATTTATCAAATATATATATTTCCGCTACGTATTATAAGTACGTAAAGGCACGTACTGTATTACATATTACGTGAAATATGTATTAAAATCAAATATTTTTTTTATGAATATTAACAATATTTTTAATGTTTTTCTATAAAATATTACTTAAAAATAAAATTGTTTCAAAAAAAAGAGTTATGACCCCTCCCCCCCCCTTATACACGCCACTAGTTTAGACAAATATTACGAAACGCATGGAAACAAAATCATGCAGCATTATATATAAATACAAGCATACTATAAATATAGTAAGTATTAAACACAATAAGTATAGTAAAATATGTGTATACAGTACACCTAATATTGTTCGTATAAAAGCTTGTGATAACTCGAAATTAAATTTTACAACTAATAATATTTTAAAATATCAATATCTCTCCATATTATTTTTTAAATAATTTATATGTCGTGAAATAGTAATCCATCCATATATTTTTACGATATAATAATATCATAATCGTTCAAATACAAATCGCTTTGTCTCTTTTATATAGGTATATATGTTGCTCACATTTACATCATTCATGTTATTTTGCGGTGTTCGTTTGTATTCAAGTTTGTATTCAAATCACAGATCGTTATTTTGTTCAAAGTTAAGAAATAGAATATGAATATGTGCTGCTCTATGATATTTTGGATGTCTAGTAAAAACTCAATAACTCTTTTTAAAACATATTTTACCCGAAAAAAATAAGCAGAAAAAAAACAAATATGTTAAGCGACGTCATAATATGATATAAATAAAAATGTTAACTAATCGTAAAACGTAGTATGATGTAAAATAATTCATTATTATATACAATACCGAATTCGTGAGCGCGTGAGCCACCAGCGACCAACTTAGTGGTATAATATTTCAATGCGTTATAGGAACTGAGAAATTATTTTGCACAAAAAGAGAGAAGTATTTGATAATACATATTATAATATATTGTATAATTATTATCCATACACACAGAGTAAACTACTGTTGAATCGTTAACTGAAGTGAAGATTAAGTTTATGCATCGTCAATGATGCGCAAAAAGAGTAATAACAGTTAACTACAATTTTTAAAGTCGTACCTACGTATTTTTTTATTGCACTCAGTACTGTGATGAAACTCGGTAATCAGTTTTATACGGGTTTTAAGTGAATAAAAATAATACGGTTTATAATAATTTATTTTATGATTTCATAAGAGTTTCTTCACAATTCACTCAACTTAAACAAAATATCAGTTTTAAAATCTACTTACCAAGTACAAGATCTATAGTCTATAGATTTAGTCTACTTAGCATTCGTTTTATAACCCAGTGAACCCCCCCACTTCTGAAATAGACTAATAGCCATATTTTAATATGAAAAAAATCAGTCAGTATATTATAAGATTATAAACGAAATAATTATAATAGTATACTCCCATCGAATAAAATATGTTCACACAAATTGCGTAGACTTGTGCGCTTATATCTTTAGATATATGAAATAATAATTTATACTTAAACGTAAATGGATTTATATTTAATATTTAAGTTAATTATTGTCATTAGACATTAATCATTAATCCAAATTATAATTATAATCCATTATCCACATTATAATAAAATATCATAATATCTGTCACCCAACAAAAACTTCAACTCATAGTACTATTCATGGTTACGACATTTTGCTAAGTGAGCATTAACTAGATAGTTAATAATATAATGTTATGCATAAGTATAATAAATGAACCCATAGTATTGCATGTTTAAATGGCTAGATCAATGGATGAAGATAAAATAATTAATACATTCAATTAAAATAAATAAATCAAAACCGTAAAATTTCTACCATTAATATAATTAGATACCCATAATTCAAACAAACAAAAGACACATACAAGCACGTATTTTCCTACAACAGCTATTTTTAATGAACTAGAAGAATGAACTAAAAGAAAATATTCGTCTGGTCAATATCGTGCATTGAACAAATAATTAAGTGGAACAACGGATTCTAATTTATATTTACATTATATATATATATATATATTTATTCACATTTGAAAATAGACCAAAATTATAAAATTCATACACGTAATTGTATATTATTATATATCATTAGTCATTACAGATCGTTTCAATACGATTTATTTATTTTTATTCCAACGGAATGTCAGAATACATAAAAGTAATTCATACATAACATCAAATGGAATTTATGAGACTTACTCATATTATGCGTGTGAATTACAATAATAATATTATATTTTATGTACGCACATTCGACCATTATGTGTAATTTCGCTATCGATGATTATGTATGTCCATAGGTCATCCATAAACTATAAAAAAAAATATATGGTTAGTGATTTGATTAAATTATGCGTCAACATAACATTTTCGACATTGGAAAAGTATATTAAACTATGAAAACGCTGAAAACTGAATATTATAGACAATTGTACATTATATTATTTATAATTTATAAGGTTTGTGACGTTCTTTTTTTTTACTTCCAAAATTAGTAGTATCAGACGCGCTATGTAGTTATAGAAGAGTATGATAGACATTCACATCAACCAAAACTCAAACATATAGGTACATTTACTGACGACACGTTCCACACACAAACATTATTTAATATTTTAATAATATTATCATAGACTGTAGACCACATAAGATACAATAACACGTATAATGAGGTTCAAAGTTACACTTAGGTATAATAATAGTCATAATGTTTTTAAATGTTCTATTTTATACAAAACCGGACATACATTAGTATAAAATTAATGTCTGTCAACTTTAAACATGTACATTGTTCAAATACTCCAAATGATGTATTTAAGATTTTATAACAGGTTCATCCAGACAACAGTCGATCAAACTTTGTTTTTATTTCACTGAAAAATGAATAATAGTTTTATGAACAAACAAAAAAATTGAGAATCTACTTCTCTTTTTCACTTCGATATGGTTTAGATGATGACGTTGCGTTTTCAAATATCAACAATGTATAATATTTGATTACTATAAATTATATAAGACACGCATTATGTTAGGACTATACAATTTTAAAAAAGAAATATATTTTAAATTCACTTGTCAAGATATTAGAGTTCGGACTTAATATTCGCACAAAGATAAGCCGTACTGAAAATATGTATCCCATAAACATAGTGCATCTCTCACTAGCCAATAATTACAGAATGACCAAAAACATGTTGAACGTCCATAATACTAATACTGATCTTTACACGCGTATCGCGTACGTATATAATTATGGGTATCATTAACTTCACCATTAGTACGTGTGTATTAATAATTATTATATATATTATATATTATATTCAGATAACATTCAATAGTAGAGTAGAATAATTCATTTACTTAGTTTATTTACTAACCTACTCACTTACTACCTATATAAGTATTAAGTATACTGACTTAAATTACAACTAGAGTGTGTATAGATATAAGACACGGTTCGGCTGTTCCATGCTTCAAAGTACTTAATAATTAATATTGACACTCAACTACTTTGATGTACCACTCAGTTAAATGTCAAAATACATGAGGCGCCTCCAATAATATTTGTGATTTCGAAAAATCAACAAAATTCAATTAATACACATTGTTTACACAAACGACAATCGTTTATACATACACAAATGATTGTGCAGTATAATATTCGTATATAGTATTCACGAGAAAACTTCATAAAGAAGACTTCGTTGCACGTAAATGGTAAATTGTAAATCTTTTTGGAAAAATCTAAAACCTATACTCGTATGTAAGGTAGTTTATATCCCGTATTAGAAACTTTGTGTTCCGCCTTATATGCCCTATATGCCTTATTTTTGTTAACTTTGCTACACAAATTATAGCAAGAGTTTAGCTGATATCTAAGTTAAATGTTTGGATTTTTCAATCAACTGTATAAATTAAATTACTTTTCTTTATTTTATATGATTAGAAGCATTATAATTTATAACATACAATGTGACATACGGATAATATTGATCTTTTATAGTCAAAAACAACTTAGAGATAAATTTCAAAGTTAAACATTACTTATTACAATAGTACCTAAGAAAAAATAATGAATTGTTTGTATGAAAAAAATAACTAGATAATACCTTGATTAAAGATTAATCCTTCATCCACTATACTGCAAAACCTCGTTCAAGTAAAAAAAAATTGATTCCAAACATAAGTGGAATAAAGTTTAATGAACCGAAATTTACATAAAAGTTAAAACACATTAAATCTAAGAAAAATAAAAATTAAAGCTACTACCTGCCATATATGGATCAAATATATTAACACCGATAGCAGAATGTTAGTAATTATATTATCATTCAAATACTTTAGATGGTTATAATATTATGTAAGTATATAGTATGAGTATAAGTGTAATATAATACGATTTACAGTTTCGGTTTTTCGACGAAAACGTGTAGTGTGTACACTGTAAAGTTTACAGATACACAGTTTACGGTGTAAACCAATGTAAGGTATTCATACAAGATATTTAGTAAACCTATCGTTTACAGTGATGATCACAAAAAACATCAACAACAATAATTATTGTCCGTCGACCTGCATTACCATATTGGTACTAAAATATACATGTATTTTATGGCTAATCATAGTGTTCAGTCGTCATTCGGTAGCAATGAAACGCGTACCATAAATCAATCAAGTTTACTGACATTTGTGCATACGGGTTTTTGGGTGAAGGTTGAACAACTGACTCGTAGACCGACCAGTAGATTACAGACTACAGTTATAGGATGATAATGATCCAAATCATAGAACATACACTTTTCTAGATCCTAATTTATTCCTAACTGAAATAAACACTTTTGATGTGGCAGTTAACATTTTTATTCGAGAAAAACATTTTTAATCTAATTTTTATGAACTATACAAAGTTTAGGCTGGTTGATCGATTGAAAATTTAACTCACGATGTTTTTGATTTGTTTATACTTCGAAAAGCATTAGATAAAATTCAAAATAACAATTAATGATTATATAATTTATTATTAAAATCAGGCAATTTATAACAAATTTAGTCATTTTTAGGTAAATATTATTAGAATTTAATACAATGACGTTATTATACTACATTACCAATTTAAAATAATAAACAAAATACCACATCACAAGTAAGCAAAAAACTTAAATAATTACTCAGAACCAAAATCAGTATTTTTCCATACATTTTATTAATGTTAATTAATGTAAGATAATACATGTATAATATATACCATAAATATATCTCGTTAAATGATATTACATTATACAATATGTAAATATTATTTAAAAAATTATTGATAATTCATTTTTTCTAATAAAATAAAATTAAAATGATAAAATAAATAAATAATTAGATATTATATTATATATAATATATATAAAAAATAATATAAATAAATTACCTAAATGCTTAGCTTTGAGTATTATTAAAAGTGTATATTACCACCGATTTCGAATTGAAAATTCATCGTCAGGTAAATCACAGTAAAAAATAATATCGAAACTGTACATGAAAAAAATAAAAAATAAGATTTTCAAAAAATAAATGAAGCGCTAGGAATACAATGGGAAAAATTTGTTGTTTTACAGAAAGACAATTTATTTTAATTGGAAAGATATTTAAAATATGTTTTTACAAGATATATATATATATATATAAATGTTAAGTAATTTAATGAAAAATATAATATAAATAATATTATACTTAAAATTATAATATAATATATAACATACATTTTAATCCGAAAATGGTAATACACTTTTAATAATTCTCAACGGTAAGCATTTTTTTATTTATATTTTCATTCTTATATACATTTTTACATAGTAATTTTTTTTTTATAAGTGCTTTTATATATAATAATTATTCAAGTTTATTATTTAACAGTCACAAAATATATCAAAATATATTATATACTTTATAAGCTAAATAAATTACAAATAACATATATATACACAAAAATATCCGTGATTATTTTATTTTTAAAAACTATAAAAAACGCTTAAGTTCGAAAATATTGAGTATGACATCACCGCGCGTTTAATAAAATATATTTACCGATAATAATTAGATTACGAAGTTTTAAACATATATTAATCGCTTTTGTAACATTGAACGGAACATTAGTCACCTATAGACCATACTGATGTGCATGATCCAATTATAATATAATCGAAATCAACAACTCGACTGTTTACAAACTTACAAACAATTTATAACTAATAAATTATATTATTACTGAATAGTGAATAGTAAATAATAATAATAATTAAAATTCACGGGTTCACACGTTGAGTTTATTATTAATATAATATTTTAACTGCATATCAACGTTAAAAAGAAATCTCATAATTAATAAAAAAAATTCTTAAAAACTAAAAAGATGTTTCCAGTTTTTTAAGGTGACCTTTATAGGTATAACAAAATATTCCATATAAATGAAAAATAAAATACGATTATTTTATAAATGTTATTTATATTTAAATTATTGGTACTTTGATCAATTTTAGTTATTGAATTAGATATATATATATTTATTTATGTGTAATATAATAAAAAAATGTTAGGCACATGTACATGAACGTAAAGAACTGTTATTTAAAATTTCCAAGAATCTAAAAACGAAAAACGTCTTTTGATTTCAATACAGTATTCTACGGATATGATTATACTAATAACTCTATTTTATACAGTCTTATAAGAAAATCATCGATAGATCGTGTATTAAATGTTTAATATTATCTAAATCATTTATCCTATTATTCTGACTTGCGATCTAATATACCTCGTACCAGCAGTAATTATTGAGTTTTCTGGACTATCACAAACCCTCTTTTTCCTACGCGTTGTAGATCAAATATAATACATGATCACATATTCACATGGAATTGTAAGTAAATTTAATGTCGTACAATTTTTTATCAATATTTCAAACACAATAAATCTCAAACATTTATCCATCATTTATTCCAAAAAATAATAAAAAAAACAAATGCCTATCGAACGCTCAAGAAATGTAAAAGTTACAAAACAGACCGTTAAGGCATACATTTTTAGGTAATATGGTTATAATCGTAAACACTCCCTAGTCCCTACTGTTGGTGTTATGATCAAAGATGATTTCTCTTACGATGGCTATATTTTTATTGTTTGGTTAGCCCATCTGTATACATATGAATATGTGGTTATATACAATATACTCATCTTTGATCTTCCTCTTGTGAATATTTTTCAAACAAAACGTGTTAATGACCTACCGTATGCATGGTGTGTTATAATAGCTATAAATGTTGATTTATAACTAATAAAATAATTAATAATATAACAAGTATTAAAAATAAATACCTTCGTTTTTATAATTATTGAAACTTTAAATTGTTTTTAATTTAATATTTATAACATGAGTTTCCGATTTAAATCAGTATTTATAACAAAGGAAATCATAAATTCTATTGTTGAAACACGTGGTTAATAACTTTAAATAATTTTTTGAAAATAATTGAATTTAATCGATAAATTATGCGACACTACAATACTATACATTGAAAAAAAATATGTCGACTGCTTGAGTATTAACTATTACCTAAGTATAATGTATAATTGGTATAACAACAGTGAATATTGAAAATGTATTTTATCATTCTTACTTGTAAAAATTAATATACTCAACCGCGAAGTAGATTTAGATTTTAGGCGTATATTGCGTCCGAATTTCAATTATACGAATGCTGGTTTTAGTTGTTTCAGATCTCGCTGTAGGGGAAATCAAATCCACCACGGACCACAATGCAATAGTTATACCTCTTACCCACCTACAAAATATTTTATAGGTCAACGCGGTTTTTGTTTTATATACGAGTACGCTCTCTCAGGTTATAATATTTGATGGATATGTGCAAACAACTATGCGTATGTACCTTAAATTGCAGTCAAAATGCAGAAACATTTTATTATGTCATAACATCAGATAATATGAGTGTGTTTTAATCATCAAACTGCATACTCGTGTATCTTATTTTCATACACGCCGTTGAGCTTTATATTTTGTTCCTATAAAGGTACTTTCATCGGATTTTCAAGTTTAAGCATGTGGAATTTTTTTTTCGTATAAATATATATAAATGCTTTTAAAACACTATCTTAGATCGTATTGACGTTAATTGAAATCTATTATGATAAAAAAAATGTGTCGTAACAAATAATAATAAAAACCACGTAAATAACCCACCGGAGCGAAAAATATATTTTATTGCATAAACCCAAAATAACAGTCTATAAATTTATTGAATGTTCACTGTTCAGTATTTCGTAGAAGATTCCAGAAATAATTCCATACTATCGGCGTGATATAGACATAGAGATCCCCTCTTCATTAAACTTAGTATTACTGGTGTAATGGAGTTTTTGGTTTTGGTGTAACTTATTATTCAATTGTCTATAAATATAGGTAGGTACCTACTGAGTAAATTTTTTTTTTTCGGAGCATCAATGTCATTGATTACCAAAACTATAATCGATTTGATGTTATCACCTGATATTAAAGGACATATTATAATATGTTTATTGGATAAGTAATGATTTATTTCTTAATAATCAATAATTGTGACAATAAGTATTGTTAAAGCAAATTATCATATAACGTACGTAGTAGTAATATCGTATTATTGTGCATTGTATCAAAATCGTATAATAGTTATTGCAAAACAGTTTAGTGTTTGTTTCTTTTAATCTTATGTACCAACTAAATAAGGATAAATAAAATTAATCTATATAAATACTAATATATATATACTTTATACATTACAAAGCTTATAGTGCACTGTTGGACGGTCCAAAAAAAACACCTTCGTACTGACTTCAAATTCAAAATAGGTTTATGAAAATAAAACACTTTAATAAAGTTATGAAATAATTATACTTGAGGAGTTATATAAATTATAATAAGACTTCAAAAAATAATTAAACATTTTATAACAGACAGCAGATTAACATAATAAAAATGTGCAAAATTGTTGTGTAAATTCATAAAAACTTTTACATTACTTACCTATGTAAATGTAGTTACATGTTTGTAATCCATAGTTGGATATTTATTCTTTTCGCACTTTCTATAGTTTTAAATAGAAGATAAAATCAAATTAAAGTTCGAACAAATTTCCGATGTAGGGATAACGAAGTTTTCAAATCACGTTTATTTCGCTCTTCTTTAATATTTGTATTTATTCGTATGGCTTAGACATTGTAAATAATGGAACTCATAGATTAAATAATATATTTATTAATCGAGGACATTCAATTTATGCAGATACCACATTAAAAATAGCATGTCTAATACAGAAGATATAGTTAAACGCAATGTTAATTATAATGCACGAGAATCTATAACATGTAGTTGACTATATGAGTGCTTTTATATATGACAAGGTTAAATTTAAACGTTGACAAACAATATTAAAACTACAAGACTTGTATGTAAGAGTATTAGCCATTGGTTTATACACCTGCAACAATCTACCATCTTATAAATCGTTCAGTTTTAGTAGGTATGGGGATTAATGTATAAATTATTGTAATTAAACACGGATTAACATAAAATCCAATTAAATTTCTAATCATCTTTGTGTTATAGTATTATAGTAATATCAATTATTGAAGGAATCTTGACAAAACTAACCAACTAAGCAATAGACAATCATTAAGAGTATTTAGGTCATGGTTCACCCTGAATATTAGGTTAAATTTAAATATCCATTACTTTGATAGCGTATTCACGTCATTATTATTTTGTATACCTAAACATTCTATACATATATAGATCACTTTTATAACCAGGAGATGATCAAATTTAGTTAAATAGTATTTGTACGCATTTGTACATATTTTGCCATATAAATATAAATCAATCCTAATAGTACATTATAATAGTGCAATAATTTACATTTTACTCCCTTCTAAAAAGAGGCCGACAAGTTTAAATTACTAATAACTAAAATGGACCTAACTAAAAACTCTTATTGCTTTCTAGGTGTAGAGAGAAGAAATATGCAACCTGTTCTCTACCCATTAATTTCGGAGTAAAACCTACTTTTAGATAATAATAAACTTATAAAACATGTCAATTACCGTATCAAAACAAACATAGGATGATGTTTGGACTGAGACTAACTAAACTTTCAATCCAATTGTAAAAATCCCCCAACAAAAAGGTTTACAAAAGGCAACTACTATAACCTATAGCAATTAAAAGGAAATGTATTACAACTTCCAATCCATCGAAGAATCTAGATAATACTTGCAAAGTATTCCTTCAACTCAAAATATTATTTCTTAATTTTTAAAATATTCAAAAAAAGATAAATGGCAATAAAATATCTTTATTATAAAAATATATTCATAAATGTATGACGACTTTATTGTTAAAAACAATAACTAAACATAGACTATAAAATAAAATATATAATAAACAACGATTGTAAATTATTTTATATGTTTTATGTAGGTAAAATTTAAATAAGCTTTATGAATAATGACTAATGTATAATATATATAATCATTTTTTTTTTTTTTACATAAGATACGAATTTAATTACACGCATTTAAATTTTATAGATCGAAAATTCATAACAAGTAATAGACAAATAAAGCTTTATTAACAAATATGTATTTTATATTGAATACTAAAACTGTTATCATAATAATATTAGATGTAGTAAAGGTATCGATGTATCATTAATTAATGAACTTCAGTAAATCGTGGAAATCATTTTATTGATTGTATGAGTTTACTATTTATTAGTGTATAACATTATTAAATCATTAGCCGTAATAAAGAACTCACGAATGCAGATGCAGTTTAATCTTATGAGTTTAGGTTTTACAAACGTGATATATATATATATATATATATATATAAATTTTACACATCTATAAAATGGCAAAAAAATTATTTTTTACTTCATTTTTGTAAGTTTTAGTTTTCAGGTGGGCCCAACTGTGAGTTTCCTTACCAAAATTTTTAATTTTAATAATAATAGTAGGTACCAAACTTACAGATTTTACAAACAGTAAATATCATAAATATAAATAATCATAATACCAAAATATTAGTAGCACCATCTAGATGAATGTAATTTTTGTCCAGGCTAATCATCAACGATTTCATTGATACAGTTTAATTTCTTATAATATTCATTTACAAATTATATGGTCAACATTATCATTATATAATTATTATTTAATGGTTAATCTAAATGTACTTACATAACTCCACACCCATGAATTGCTTTATTTATGAAACATAAAAATTAAGAATTATGGTCTGATGAAAATTATTAATAAATGAGTACCTAAATCAATATTAATTATTCGTAACATTTTATTACTGACCCAGATACTAACTATACAACTATTAAGAATTTTTTGCAAATTAAAATATTAATTTTCTATAATAAAATAAATTTCAAAACAAAAACAAAAATGTCTATGTTTATGTTTACTTATGCGTTTCACAACTAATACGATTAAGTTTTAAATTTACTACAATCTGTTTTAAAATTTACATTCGTTTTTACTTTTAACAGACCGATCAAAGTGCAATATACTAAAAACATAAATTATGAACACTCACTAAGATTTAAGAATAATTAATTTCAATTTATTTACAACACAATATAATATAATGTAATATATTCTACATTTACATAAACCATTATTATTACATATTATTACATGGGTCTAGGCTAGGGTGGCCATACGTCCCGGTACATCGAGACATGCCACCAGTTGAGAACTTCGGTCTCGGTCGTCCCATTAGACGCTTCAAAAGTCCCAGTTAAGTGCGTAGATAAAATAAGTGCAAAACAATTATAAATTAAATTTTAAAATGTCTACACTCAAACTTTTAATTTCACGTCGGACACTCCACTATACTGCTATAAAAAGATTATCTATACGGATAATAACCATTGAACTGAATTTATCAGATGTATCATTATTATTTAATTTCTATAAGAATAGATGTAACTTCTCTTAAAATCCAAAATATGCTGTAAAATTAGTATGTACCTAACTGTATAATACAGTATATATAAACTAAATTCAATTTCAATACTATTATTATTTTATTATTTTATTATACATATATTGAATTATGTTCACAATTTTACGATTTAAAATAATTTTTTTTAAAAAAAAGGCTGTTGCAGTTATTTTTGTAAATGTCCCGGTTAGTACTTGAACTTTTATGGCAATTCTAGTCTAGGCTCTAGGGACCAGAACTTGATGAATGATAACCTAAAAATATTTAGGAAAATTCCCCAAAAAAATTATACTCCACTATAGAAATTATTAAAATAAATTGACAAACATTGTTTTAATGCACAATTACATATATATAAATACATAACTAACTGTAAATAGTTAACGTTATTTTAAATCCATACCGATCATATTATTTTCTTAGCTACATGATACATTAATTGTGTATAAGACCATAATCAAGTTTTGCCAACCATTAATTCTGAATATAATTAAAAAAACTGTGAACTTAATAGCCAATAAAACAGATTTTACTGAAATTTGATTTCAGTTAATCAGACTTGAAATGTACAATATAACTATATATTATATATTTATATACTAGTACTACATATAAATTAATATTTACTAATTTTTTAGTTAATAAGTCAACATTATTGATTTATCCAATTATTTCTCATAAACAAATAATTTCATTAAAATACATTTTGCTACAGTTTGTGTTTGTTTTTTTATCGTTAAATCAGCAAAATAACGAATCCGTAACTTTTAATTTGTATAATAAATAAGTATAGTTAAAATTATTAAGCACCTATTAAAATTCCCTTGAAATAGTATCATATAGTAAAAAACAGTTTTGAGTACACTCGAAATGCATTTTCTTATTGATAATCTACTATGCTTTCATAAAACTATTTCTATGAAATATATTATAAATAATAATACAAGTTCTATAGTTTAATTTTAATATATTATTAACGCCAATAGAGTATTTTTGAACTTATTCAGTAGGCACATTAATTAATATTTTATTGGCCAGCATCAATTTATTTCATTTAAAAATTTCAATACAATTTTCACTTCTTTTATTTATCGTAACTTTAAATTATTATAAAACATAATAATTCAACGTTCCTATGTATATATTTTGAAATATACCTGGTGATTTAATCTAGAATTTGTTATCTATCGGCTATCTAGTAATAAGACAAACATATTGGAAAATATATAAAATATAAGCAAATTATTAAATACCACAATAACCGCGTAAAATTACGTTGAATATATAGATGTAAAGACTGTAAATATTAACGAAAAATTAAATTAAGTTCAATAGATAACTATTTTATGTACATACATAGTAAATTCATGTATTCGTTTAAATATTGTAACCGTAGACAGATTCACAGATATTATGTTAGTTAGTAGTGTTAGTACTTTAAAAATACGATTATATTATTATGATTATATAGGTACCAATTATTGATACCTATAAATAATTACGTTCTCGTAGATTATAAAAACAATAACATATAAGTAGCATTGACGTTAATTAATCGTCTATACAGATACTACGTATCCTACGATCTTTAGACACGTGCACAGTGTGCGAACTTGATTTTGTAATAAACAGATAACTATTTTGGTCCATCGCACCATTAGCATCAGTGGTAATACAATAATAATCGATTTCAATGTCGTAATTTTATGATTTAATATAAAACATCCACTAGATTAAACGAAACAATAATAATATAATATGCTATTAATTAAAAAGTTTAATTCTAGAATATTCAAATAAGATATACTAAAATGTATGTAAAAATTTTAATAAATATTATTACATTTGGAACTGAAAAATATATTTGTTATGAAACCCCATACATCCTGTGTTTTTGAAGAAAATAAGTATACTAGTTAGGTGTTAATGATATAATATTTCGTTTCTTTGTTCACGTTTAACTATCGAAATGTTTTTATCATTTTTGTAGTATCTATCAGATAGATGACTTTAACGAGGAGCTCTGAACAAATACATATTTGACATTAACCTGATTTACATGCAAACGGAATTAAGCAGCTGTTGCGACTTTTACTCTAGTGAAGGTCCAAAGTTTAAAGGGAATTGGGACGACCATAGACTGAGGGCATGTAGATGCTCTGAAGCCGGCCACCGATTTCGTGTCTCGAAAGTTGGACCATCTGCCGCTCGAAGGATTGACGTCGATAAATGCATAGTGCACACAGCATTATCATGACGTACAAGTACACGCGGATCGCGCGAAGGATACAACCGCAATCGGCCGGGTACATAATATTCTATAGCCGAGGAAACACGTTGCTGAAATAGGTCCCTATCATATTATTACGTTTTGCAAGCGCTTCGCGACGACACCGCCGCCGCGCCAGCCAGTCCGCAAGTGAAAGGATGAGCAGCCGCGCGCGTTTACCTGCACTGCCGCCGCCACCGCCAGCGTATACTATGTATTTTTATTGCAAGACGACTTAAAAATTGAAAAGTACACATGTTTTTTAAATCGTGGTAGACGGGCCTACGGAGTACAAACAGTGAGCGGTTGTGTGACTTTGTATACAGTCCGGCTGCATGTATAGTCGGACAGTCATCGTGTGGGGGGACCGGGACATACTACAGAGCACTGGCTAAGAGTAAAACCACTGCAGCCTACCCACCGCTGCACGTGTGTATAATATTATGACCGACATGCACGCGCGTCGACCGAAGGATTTATTTTTTATTTTACGCGCGCGCCAAATCCCACCGCAGTCCACCGCGTTCTGTCGTCCACATCGGGCGCGGGCACATAAGATCCTACTAGCACAAAAAACCGAAATCGAGATATAGCATTATAATACTAGCATAATAATAATTGAAAATAAAATGGTGCGAATGGTTCGTCGCCGGACGGTTTCACGCACCATAATTCTTGCGCACAACCCCCGCCGATGATGACGTAACCATCGGCCGCGGAATAATTGTACGTTCATTTCAATGAAAACGAAATGGATATAAATCGCTTTTAGGCCTTTGTATCGCATTATATTATTATTACTTTAACATCCATCGTCGTGTACCGTTTGCGCAGTCATATATTACTTCTGTATCGCATTGTTATCACCAGAGTTCACCGAAAAAACGGGAGTAAGTTTCCCCCGACGTCTTCGCACGCGTCATGTACACGCTCGTGCTCGTGATCGCCGTCGTGGCCGCGCTGCTCCGACACGCTGCCACTGCAGGAGATCGTCATCATTCCGTGTTCCCCGGACGCCGGCAGCTGCAGTGGCGACAGACGGGCAATGGCGACCGGCCGCACTACTACTACCACCTGTTAACCGGAGTCGGCGGCGGAGGGTCCATGGTGCCCCGCAGGCTCTGGTTACAGCAGCCCGCCACTGCAACGGGCTTCTCGTCTTTGGCCAGGGGTGGCAGCAGCCCCTACCAAATCGGCGAACACGTGATGACACGCCGACAACGCCACTTCCTCGCGTCCACCGTCATGAGCCCAGTGATGGGCCACTGGAGATCGCTGCACGACAAGTTGGAAATGCAGTCCACGTGGCCGGGCACGGCCAAGTACGCGGACGAGGATTCATTGCCGGCCACCACGGTAAGAACTTCGCGCGAAACACACCACCGATGATTATGTTATAATATTAGGGGCCGAAGTTACAATATTCTTTTGCGTATTTATTATTATTATTATTTTTTTTTTTGAGTCTATTCAGTCAAATGAGGGTTCGAAATCTTTACGAATCACGAAATAGATCAGTTAATGGCAAATTTTTTTTTTTGCATATTTGAGAATATTTCAAGATAAAAGAATATTTCGTATAGTAAAGAATATTAAAGAATAAATCAATTCATTTTTATAGATGTTCGGTATTTTTGTTTCTGTAACAAACACCTACTGTTTTACTCTCTTTCAGAGCACGATATCGTATTAACATATTTTCTTCTATAAATCATGTAATTTACATTCTATTTATTATTCATGAATTATATACCCGGTTAAATAATAATATTGGTTGGATTTCACAATTTTAACGGATATTATATCCATGTAGAAAGTAACGGTATAGGTGCATAAGATTTAAAAGCAAATTTTTTTGACAATACGGAATAAAAAAAATATTATTATTATAAAATCAATAGCTAAAATAGTTATAATAATAATAGTTTGATCGGTTTCATCAAAGTCAGTCGTATAATAAAAAAAATGCAGAGGCTTCCTCGAATAAGTATATTGAAGGGCGAAATCAATAGCAAAAGAGTACATATTTTCGTTTTTAATTTGAGGATGATGAGGTTATATACATCTAATTAATCGAAGCTAATAGTTATTGAACGTCAATATGGTACATTATACTATATTAAAATCAGAGCTTGAAAGCAGTATTGGGAATAACGTTGAACTTTGAAAATAATTATTGAAACTTGTCAACTTATTTAAAATAAACAACGAAAGTAAAATCAAGCATAACATTAATCAAAATGAGGTTAAACAGTTTTATGAAAATAATACGTAAATCTTCGAATTGTTTATAAAAACATAAAACACAAAATGAAATTTGTATTATACCTATACTACTTATTTTAATAACTAATTAAGTTGTATACTCAGAAAATAATAAATTGTTGATTTGCACATTATTCGTACAGTTATTAAACATATGATTCTAAGAGTTTGGTTGAGCAAATTCCTACAAACAATATATTTAAAAATACCAAACATAAATAATTTGATAATTGTTTTTAAGTGTACTATATTAAATATTTAAATTCAAATGTGATAAAATACGTTTAAATATTTCAGAACGCTTTTAGTTTGTCTAAAACTGTGTCTAAAATTAATTAACATAATTACAGAATATGACGTGTAAAAAATAAGAATTAAAAATTAAATATACAAAAATTATATTGTTTTGGTAAACGTATTGTGTAATTTTAATGAGTGTTTGGGTCATGGAGCCAAGTCCCCCACGGATCTGTGAAAACGATATCAGATGTACGTTTTATTTTATTAACTATGGTTTGTAACAACACTAACGGCTACATAGATACAATGAGTTAATGAATAATAATTGCGCACTTCATGTTAGGTATTACTTCACATTTTAAAACTATATGGTTAACGATCGAATTATTCCGAGAAGAATAAAAACCATAAACTTATAAATTTTGTTAAAGAAGTCGAAACATGCATGTTTGTTCAACTGTAGGCGTAATTTAAAGCGATGCATCGAATGTTTAAAACCAATAGGAGCATAATAAATAACATCAAGTACAACACATTGAAACCAAATTTCAACTATAAATCAGCTAAATTAACTAGAGAGCGCGTAACATAACATACCTACTATGAATTCAACTAGAACCGTCGTTTGAATAACTGCAGATACATTCAGCAAGTAAAATAGTATACAGCGATACGCTTAAAATATTATGTTAGTAAAAAGTAAAAAATTATATATATATATATACAATAGTCTTAAAATGTGTGAGATCTTCTGCAGCTGTTCTGAAATCAATCGTCATTTCTAAATCACGAGAGAGAAACGGCAAAAAATATACTCTTTCAACTTGAGCCTGTTAAACGACATGAATAATACATAAATGACACATAAATGTACGTTGTAATTAAAAATGAAAATACATTAAACGTATTGTGAAAGATAATTTAACGAACGAGATATATGTCGATAAGACGTAAAAAATAATTGGTGTACCTAATGT
This sequence comes from Chaitophorus viminalis, assembly GCA_025469195.1. Taxonomy (NCBI): domain Eukaryota; kingdom Metazoa; phylum Arthropoda; class Insecta; order Hemiptera; family Aphididae; genus Chaitophorus; species Chaitophorus viminalis. Next base: position 88,753 of record JAIPRK010000742.1, on the reverse strand, counting down.
TTACATTTTCCACACCTTGATCGTCGATTGGTTATACTACGCACTCGGTGGTCACATGTATCAAATGTTACAGAAACTGACAGATATATGCGTAAAATTCACTAGCAAGTGCTTACTATTGTCTTGACTGTTCACTACGGGAAAGTTTGCAATAGTTTGTAATTAGGGCTCGGAAGTTGTTACATTTGCATGTTTGTTTTGAATCATTAGATTTATTGCTAAGTGAGCTAAAAATGCATTCCAAGATATAACGAAAAACATATCAAAAGTTTATAGTGCATATTTTTGCATATTTAGAGAATTTTAGATTTTAGATCATACTTCTTAATCAACTATTTATATAGGTTATAAAAACTGTTTGAAATTCAAGCAAAAATAAAAATTGAATTAAATAATAGACAATGTCGGAGCAACTTGAAATCGTAATGAAGACATAAATTAATTAATGAATTTACAAAAGAGGAATAATAATCATAACAGCAGTACAATATTATTATAAATTATTCTAATAATAATAACCTACTATGAAACTGGGAAAATAACAGCTTAATTGAAAACCTCGCTTGTTAATTACACGTGCTTTGCTCTGTACAAATTCTTTTAAGCGTTGTTAATTTTGTAATCTGTTGAAATTTTCATGAGTACTACGTTTGGATTTATGATAATATAATATGAAGAAGGAATTTAAATGTCAAATGACTGTTGGCCGCACTATACAGAAGAAGCAGACTTGTTTTTCATTCATAATTCAAAACACGGTATTTACTCTCGAGTTTACGCACACACAAACTCACGCATGATTTACATTGCCTAAAAATTTAAAGATGAGTTGTCCGTCATCCATGCACATAATCAATATATCATAAACAAGTAACAAAATGACGTATCACTGATGAACGTAATTTTTGTATACGTAAAAAAAATTATTATTATGTATTGCTTTTTCAAAACTATTTAGTTCGTAATTTTGTACCTGTATTTTTCTCCAGCAGTCAACTAGTTACGTGTTTAACAACGGTGTAGTTATTACTTATTAGTGATTACTCAAGTCCTTTTTTCCACGTGTTTAAATTTTTATACCTTAAAATGTTGATCCAAAAAAATTAAATGCAGTCACAATATACATATTATATTGCGCATGTATGGTGTATAGTGTTATCCTTCTCTCGATCATTGAACTCTCTAACTTTACGTGCAAACATAATAAATTTATTTATTGGATTCAAGGATTAGGTAAGTTGAGGCTGTACAGAACACCAACATATAATGACCAGCCATGTATCGCAGTGATAAATTTAGTGTTGTAAAGTATTTAAGTACCAACTTGTATTTATAAATATTTTTCTGTCTACAAAACGATTTTTTTAAAATAAGTAACAAATAATAATATACATTTTTCCATATTATTCTTTTCGTAATTTAAAAGTATCTAAAACTGTCTCAATGATTGTTTAACGTATGCTTATCTAAGGCACCCAAACATTGAAACATCATCCAAACAGGATTTTTATAAACGAGTTGTTATATAACCTCTAAATGAGTGAAGGTATAAAAGTACATGTGCAAATATGCATGTGACAAGGATAAAGACTAAAGAGTGAACACTCATTATCGAAATCGATTTATTTCTAACAAATTCAATTATTTATCTGAATTTTATTTACAGTGCTTTCTTGCTTTAAACTTATATACTTATATTATTAGTTCTACTATCTAGTGGGTATAGCAATATGATGTGGTTGACAAAATACTCGTTGACCGTGATAGCATAATAGAACCACTTACCACATTGACTTGACATTACTCGTCCGAAAATATCACCGAACTAAGTATCCTGGTCTCATAATTTTCAAATATATAAATTAATAATAATATTTCTTTCTTCTTGCGAGCCACATCAATAATATGCAATATGTGTAATTGTGTAAAAGTACGCTATAATTGTTGCCGACTAAATATTGTATAAATATATATATAATATTAAACAGGTATATAATATATCTTGCAGATAAATGGTCATTGCCACTAGGTGACCTTGACACAGTGGCGAATTCTCTCATAATTTAAGTTTAAGAAAACGCATATAAGTAATAATGAAAATAATATTATGAACGGACCTTACTTTTATTATTATACAGCAAAAACGGTAAAACGCGTATACATATATACATTCATAATATTATCAAAGCAGTTACCTAATAACACCGAGTGTATAAATTCCCGTAAATAAGTAAGCTCATATGAATTATGTTTGTAACGTCTAGTATGTGTGTGTTTATACTTTATATAGAATGCCTGTTAATTAAAAATTAAATAAAATATTTATTCTCCTTCGTTGCCAATGAAAAACAGTGAACAAATGAGATATATATATATATATATATATATATTATCATGAATTGTATACATACTACATATATTTGAAAGATTTCGGGTTTTCACACGTAATTGCAATATGCCATGTATCATGTATACCAAAAAATATGCTTTTCATGCGAAACGAAAATAATTATTAAATCTAAATACGTGATGTGATGAAGAAACTATGAGAAACTATATAAAACTATTCATACTAACGCGACGATTCTACCAGAAATCTCCCTTAAATACTGTTCACGCTATCATTAATTAAACTGATCATTTAAAACGACGATGGTATCAATCAAACACGTGTTAATATGAAAAGATAGTGCAATATTTTATTGTATAATATATGCATCAGATTTAATGATGCATCAGATCAAATTTAGTATTGGTATAACGTCGAATGCGGTGTTTCCCATTTGCGCCGAAAAAAATTAATTCATTTTGGGTACAGCCCATTTGCGCCAAAACCAAAAAGGTATGTTTTTTCCAACAGCCCATTTGCGTCAAATTTGCCTGCACAGACATTTTAAATTAACGACTTGATTAATTCTTATATTTTAAAGACGTATTTAAAACGCATATCTGTAACGTATAATAAAGTTATTTTTATAAGTCTATAGATTATAAAGTTTTGTATATTATTGCATCAAAAGATAAACAAACAAGTTTTATATCAGTTTTATTATGCTGTACGAGCTTTAAACGATCTACATTTCACTACTTCTAAAAACGAAGATTTTTTATTTATTAATGACGAATTATCTAATATAATTTTATTTATATGCCACGAAAATTTAAAATCTATTGACTTATGAAAATAACTTTATTATACGTTACACGCATACGTTTTAAATAAGTCTTTAAAACAAAAGAAAATACCAAGTCGTTAATTTAAAATGTTTACGCAGGTAAATTTGGCGCAAATGGGTTGTCGGAAAAAACATACCTTTTTTATTTTGACGCCTTATTTTGAATGGGCTGTACCCAAAATGAATTAATTTTTTTTTGGCGCAAATGGGCGATGCCAGTCTAATAATAGATAGAAAGAGAAAGAGAGAGAGATTATAAATATATTATATATTTTTTTTTTTATAATCATATTTTTAAATAATATGTATAAACAATGCTATTAGCTTGGTATCGGAGAAGGGGGCATACTAAAGGGTATGGTAAATTACGTTTAACTTATACGTTAACATATTAAAAATTGGACTCATTTTTCATGGATATGCATAATAATATTAATACTTTTGAATATAACTTCAGGTATAAAGTAAAATATGTTTTATCTTGTGTTTCAATATAAAAATATATAAATATATAAATATAATGTATTTATTTTTATATTATACTATAATTATATTATTGAATTTATTTAATTCTTATTATAATAATATACTACCTATATCAATATTAAAAGAATAAAATATTGAGAAAGGTTTTCTGTTTTTAATCACAAATAAATATATAATAGTGGTTAGATTTTTAGGTTTGCCCTCTCCTCATCATTAAAAAAATTCCTGCGCCACTGGCTATTAGCAACTTATTTTGACGAGGAAAAAGTATCCCATTCTTCGCACTCGAATCCAGAAAATCAACTCGACTGAAGTAAACGTTACATTTTTGATCGTTGCCTAAATACTAGTAACTAACTATAAGCAAGATAAAATATCTAAGGGAGGCCAAAAGGAACTTAAGGAGCAGGCCACATCTTCAAGTTCCAAATATCAATATAAATTAAATTCGTAATTGTTGTAAATATAAAAAATTTAAATTTAACTAGAGTAATTTAAAGTTATTATATATATAATATCAATAATATAAATGTATGTAGTATCTAATTTAAGTTGCAAAACGTAAGGAAAAGGAAAAATAACCTATTCGCAGCATAATAATAAAATAACAATGAGAACAACGCTTTCCGCGAATCTGTTAACGATATATTTTAACCATACTCGTACCTCGTGCGGCCATCTATGTAAGTATGTAAGTTATTTATTTATGAAAAAGATTGATTTAATTGTCACCGAACTAACAATAATAATAATAATAATAATAATAATAATAAGGTCAATGAAGCAATCCGCAGAAGATTTTAACTCGGGGGCTCGCCTAAAGCTACGTGTCAAAGTTAGATTTGATTAATCGTTATTGGCCGACAATAATAAATAATACCTAGGTATAATATTATAATATTGTCGTGAGTCACATCGTGATTTTCGGAGATGCTCGTTCAATTCAACTACGAGTTCGTGTAATAATATAGTAAGTAATTAATGTGTTGTTACATATTTTTTTTTTTTCATAACGATTAATTTTTTATGAAATATTTTTCATATTTTTTTTTTTACGGACTTATATATACACACGTATTATTATTGTATCAGCACGCTACAGATGCTTATGTACCATATATTATACTGCTAGGTACGTGATATCGTCGGTTTTCGCAATCTCTTGCCGTTGCTTAAATCGCCGCAGTAGATGTAATTGCACAAATCTCGTACGCACAACATGCTATGATATTATTATTAAAACTATTTTGACGAGTAGACGACTGTCATATTTTTAATCGTAAGTTATCTTTTTCGTCCGCTGAATTACAAATGTGATCCAAGCGCACCGCCGCTGTTGGCCTGTTGCTAGTGTACGAAAAATATGTTTTACATATAATTTTTAATAATACAAAATTAGAAAAAATAATCGTGACGTTTCGAAACCCATAATATCTGAAACGATAAAATGAGCATAGTATTATAAGAATATATGGTCGTTACAACATGAACCGGCACGGTGGCACGTTCTATACAGACATACAGTACACGATTGGGCGGTTTAAGTAGGAAATAACCAACGTTGGAAACCCGTTGAGACCGTTTGAGAGCAAAGGTCGTCAAGACAAAACGTATATTGAAAATATAACTATCGTAATAACTCTCGACGATTGGCCGACCTTGCAGGACCTAGTGTCTCACGTTATTTAGGTCAGGCACTAGGCAGCAGTATAAACACTGGATCCTTAACTAAGCTCACCGATTCATCTTGTGTTCACACGTCCTGCGGTGTATTCCCATTTCCCGTGCCGAGTAGGTTTTGTTAATAGGACGCGACGCTATAAATGTAACAACGATAATAGTAACTCAGTGTCGTCCAACAATGATCAAGTGATTATTTTTCGCACCAAAAAGAAGACTCCGAGCCGCCGAGGTCACGAAATAATAACACCTTAACATAAAATTTTAATTACAACAATAATAACTTTACAAATGTGTAATATACCGCGAAGTTGTCAACAAATAATAAAATCAACCGCAATATAACTATAACAAGCGTCTGTTAATTGTATTATTATTTTGTTTTCGCGTCCGAGGTTCAGTACAATTATACTTATATGGCTACATTTTAATATTCATCTACACAGTAAAATTTACGAACCTAATCGGAATTTCAAACAACCTATAAAATATAAAACGCAAAATTTTAAGAAATTAAATCGGAAATATAGGCTGATTCCAGTAATATTCACGATACAACTATTGAACTATGTTTTAATTTTTTGATGACCGACGGAAGATTTCAGTTTCGATGAAAGTGATGCCTCTACGCATTACTCAACTGTCTAGACTGCAGTATACGCAGTACCTATATAATACACACGCAACAGTTGATACCTACTGCTGCGAATCTTCGAGGCACGGTGTGAATTAAAAACTAAATGATCGGCGTAATTCATAGCAAGTACATACAAATACGCAATATGTGGTAACCCGCAGCCTGCAGGTGTTATTGTGTAAATTAAAATAAGTCGACGATATGCAGTTGTAATAAGCATACGTTTAAGCCAATGAGTTCAATAGTCTTTTTTGTCCTATATACTCCGGTCGTGAAAACATAATAATATTAGCCGCATTCAGTAAGATGTAAATTTTTAATTCGCACGGTGCTCGGTATTTTTTTTTCTCAGGACGATTACATCAAACAGGAAGGGTATCCGATAGAGAGGCACACGGTGATCACGACCGATGGTTACAATCTGACGTTGCACAGGATACCGTATAGCAAAAACGAAGACCCGACGGCCGTCACGAGGAAACCTGCGGTGTTAGTACAACATGGTATATTATGCAGTTCGACGGACTGGGTGATTTCTGGGCAAAATAACAGTCTAGGTAAGTGCGCAAGACGAATTTCGAACCAAATTCGCGTCCGCGATAAACAGCTGCAGACATGCAGAATCATCCGGAGAGTATGAATACAACCGATACTGTTCTACAATACTACGTTTTTATTACATTTTAGCGTTTATACTTGCGGACGCGGGCTACGACGTGTGGCTAACGAATTCCCGCGGGAACACGTATTCCAGAAATCACATATTCCTGGACCCAGCAAAGGAGCCGCAAAAATTTTGGGATTTCAGGTGAATACATCCCGTAGCCATCGTAGTACTACTACGTCAGAAGAACCTATTATTGTATAGAATAGTAGTTACTCAAAGTCAGCTGCCCTGAGCCAATTCATAAAAATGCGGCCCTAATACAGTTTTGTCCATGCATAAATAATTTAGAGATTTCACAACAATTACAGAAATAAGAATTCATGTTTCATGAAACTTATAAGTTGTAATTATCTTAATCATTATGAGACTTCAAAATAATTAAAATAATTAAAAATAGAACCGGACTCGCTCTGCTGTACAGTAGGAACTGGAGTGGACCTCGTTCATAGGTTAAGTTAAGTCGTTAAGTCATTATAATGAATTTGTTAAACTTGAATGCAATAATTATCATTGTATACGAAAAACGATTCTGAATAGAAATGATTTTTTGGTCTAGAATAGGTATTATATATAACATATATAATATTAATATATTGTGTTATATTTAAATTGTAATATTATGTCAATATTTGCTTTTTAAAAATTTATAAAAAATAATTGTGCCTATGTATTTCAATAATTTTTGTATGACAGTAAGAACAACTTCTGTGGAATCTACCATAAAATGTTCAAGTACTTTGTCCCAGTAAAATTTTAAAAATCAAATATTTCAAATGTCTATTAATAACTTAAAAAATAGTAAAATTTATTAAAAAGAAAATCGTTTAAAAAAATGCCAATCTTAATACAACAGGTAAGTTTCAATTTTCTACGAATTATACTTTTTGAATAATAAGAAATATTTAAAATCGTTTGAGGATAAATCGTTATTTTATACAAAATGTAAAAATTAAGATTTCAGATTGTCATAAAAATATTTTCTTAAAGTCCAGTAGAAATTTTTGTATAGATATTTGAAGAAAAACCTATAGATAACCTTGGGTTAAATTTTGAACCTTAACTATAAATACCAAAAACTTTATGAGTTTTCAGTTACAAAGTAGGTAACTTGCAAATTATCGCGATTTTGACATATTTCATATAAGTTTGAAATTTATAAAAAAGTGTAAGGAAATCAAAGCAATTTTACTGCTTCAAAACGTGATGATAAACACAAAATAAAAACCAATCACTAGTATACCGTGTCATTGTGCGACGGACTATCACGATTATTTTTGAAATAGAGTAATATATATTATTTTGTAGACAAATAAACGACTGATAAAGCAAGAATGTTTTCGAAAATTAGTATTATAAGAAATTAAATTTTCTTGAACTATTAGATTATTTGATATTTTTCATAGCTAACTGTTTATAATGCAATGAAAAATTTTAAATTTAGTCATAAAAACTTCCAAGTATTGTGATCAACAGTGGTGTATTGGTGGGTACGGGGTATACGGTGTATACCCATAACGTTGTATACGTTTTGAAAAATTGACGATCATAATTGATAATCCATTTTTGGGTTGATGCGTATACTTGTAAATTGTAATATAATTTGTAATTTATTCTAAATATATAATTTAATAAATAATAATTATAATAAACCAAATTACCAATAAACTAGAATTTTAAATATTTTATACATAAAACACGTTTTTAAAATATCCTTGTCGTGTCTTATAGTCAGTCCTGTGCGGCTGCAGGTATTTTTAAAACTAATCATTGCTGGAACGTGTCTCGGTATTCTCGTTTTTCAGCTGGCACGAGATGGGCACGATCGACTTGCCGAACACAATCGATTACATCCTGGACAAGACGGGTGAACCGGACTTGAGCTACGTGGGACACTCGATGGGCACCGCGATATTCTTCGTCTTGTGTTCGGAGAGACCGGAGTACCAGGAGAAGGTTCGGTCGATGGCAGCCATGGCGCCGATCGCCTACCTGAACCACGTCAAAAGTCCGATCATGACGTTCTTGTCGTCCGTCGCCGACCCGCTGGCCGTAAGTGTGGCTAACAAAGGCGACGACGGTCCAGTAATGTTTGACGAATGCTAATCGAATCACGTTTGATTTTCCAGTGGCTGTGCAACAGTCTGGGATACTACGAGTTCAGGCCGAACGGCAAGATCATGCTATTCGCGGGCAAAGCGTTATGCGAGGGCAATTCCTTGGCCGAAGGCATTTGCGACAACCTGCTGTTCCTGTTCGCCGGATACGATTCGAAGCGCCTGATTAAGGTATAATATGCGCAACGGATATAGAAATAGATAATAATACACAGTTAAATATTATGTCGTTTAATTCGAATTACCAACTGGGCCTTAATTTAAACTTTTGATTTCAACCGAATATTTTGGTGCACAATCCGGACGTAATAACATATTACCTATTACACTATAAACTATAAATCTGTATTGCCGATTTATTCACCATCTGTAAGATATTCACAAGTTAATACGAAACGAAAGTAATATCAAATGCTGCAATTTTCACGGGGGAAGAGAGTGGCTGTCTAGGCAAATAAATTTACAGCTCCTTGCCTCCACTGTCGGGTAGCCATGTGAAGCAGTCACTAGCACAAATGAAAATGTACTTGAACTATGATATTACCGATTACCCTGGTCCTAAAGATATTTGCCAATCTCAAACACCACTTTTTTTTTCTTTTTTGAGTTCAATGCTAATTAATAGATATAACAAAATAATTATTTTCTTGAATACCTCTTGGCACCCACTACGATGAGAAAACTGATAAGATTTTATTTATTTCGTTTTTGTTACAACTTACATTAGACGCAGCAAAAAACCTGATAGTTACGGCACCACTAATGATAATGTAAATGCAAACTAATCCGTTTTAATACAAATTAATAAATACATAGATAATAGATATAATATGTACCTACAAGATACAATGTACTAAACCGTGTAATTATTCACCCGTTTCAGAACATTCTGCCGATCATCTTGGCACATACTCCAGCTGGCGCGTCTGCTCGTCAACTCACCCATTTTGCTCAGCTTATGAAACGCGGTCAGTGAGATACAAACATAATATTAATAACATTTAAATATATTTATAATATGCTAGATAATTAATTATTTTTCGTTTATTTGTAATCGCGTTGTATGGCCCACCATCGTCATTACAATACCAGTAAATAATAATTAATAAGCTTTGCCGCGTGTTGATGTTTAAAGACCAATGGTTCGGCCAGTACAACTACAACAAACAGAAAAACATAGAAAAATACGGACAACCGGACCCTCCGGCTTACAATTTGACCGGGATCACCGTACCCGTGGCTCTGTACAACGCAGAAAACGATTGGCTGTCGTCCATGGAGGTACGTATGCGATTAATTATTAATTAATAATAACCAGGGATAGGATATATAGCACGAATAGGTAATAAGTACTGAAGTATGCGCTATTATGACATAAAAACTCAAAAAAAAATTAAGTATATTTATAAATTTATAAAAAATCAAATTCGCCATCGCTCTATTTTTTCAGGACGTCAAGGTTCTCGCCCAAAGGCTCCCGAACGTGGGGGAAAAAAAAGTCATGCCCTACCCCGAATTCAATCACTTGGACTTCCTGTGGGCGAACGACCTAAAGAATATCGTTTACGACGACCTAATCATGTTCATGAAAAAGTACGAACGGAAATACGTAAACGAAATGCTACCACCGTCGGCGGAAGTGGACACAAACGTGGTGAATGTGGATTACATAAAATCTAACCAAGGCTGATGATCCTAACACCGCACTAACTATCCGTGTTCTGCGTTCCTTGTGTGCTAACCACATCCCCAAAGACTAATACCAAAAATCACCTCGTCGAGGACTACGATTTATCCTTGTACTCATCAACCGTAAGCCCACTGCTGAGCGACCAGTGCTAAAAGACATGAATAGTGAGTGAGGAGAAAAAATAACTATGTATACAAGGTCGTTATATTACCAATCATTGTTTATTGTTAACTTCGTGTTTAATATGATTATAATAATATATAAGTTTGGACAAAATACACTTGTAAAAAATTTCATTTCATAATACACAACACGCATGCACCACATAATGACGTGCTGCAAGTATTACTTAGACTAGACGTACATATAAATTATACTTAATAGAACTATGATTACTTAAAATAAATAAATATGATATGATAAACTTAAAAGCATAACATTGTCTTTTTTTCTTTTTTTTCAGATAAATACTAGGAAACATTATTTTACACTTCTACTCATCATTTTTTTTTAAAATATAAAGATACTTAGATCAATCATGACATAATTTGTCAATCATCAAATATTAAATATTCATATAACATATTTATATACATACATAATATGTATATATATATTATAAGAGTATATTATACTAAATAAAACAAATATTATCTAATTAATTTAAATTTAATACTGTATGTGTAAGGGTTTATAAAACTACACTATGTGTCTATATATATATATATATATAATGTACAAAAACCGCCGCCAATGCAATATGCGGTTAGAATCCGAAATCCAAATGTTCCGGAGGTTCAAGCCTGTATCAGGACTTGTCAAGCTTTACAATAAGTTTAGTATCGAAAACCCTGAATCCTTCCCGAGTGGCCACAAACTTATTTATTGCGGTTTTGGTTAGCTTTGTATGTCTGACATCTAGATATGTTAGACTCTTGCATTTGCCCAAGTGTTTCAGTGATTGTTCAGTGATACCAGTGCAGCCAGACAATTGTAATGTAGACAGACCGCTGATCTGGGTAAGTAACTCTACACATTCATCAGTGATTGGATAACACTGAGACAGATCAAGCATGGACAGCTTGGGTAGTACTCGGATAATGACTCTAACACCAGTATCAGTAATGTTGCTACCAGCTAATTTCAATGATTTCAGGTTGGACAATCGGCAAGCTAAGTCAACTAAGCCAGGCCTATGGTCTAGTGGTGGTGACAGAATATGTTGTAGAGCTGTGTCGTCCATGGTAGGCACAAAGCTCAGGTTTAGAGATGTTAGCATTGGACACACACAAGACCGAAGGCATGATACTGTGGGCCAGGGACACCCCTGCAATGATAATGCCTTGCTTTGTGGTAATCGAACAAGCAACCATGAAAGTTGTTCTTTGGTGATTTTGCACCAGTCAAGAATGAGAACCTTGGGTTGCCTGACCATAACGTCTGCAAAAATAAATATTAATTACGATACATACAATAAAAACGTACTAATTTAATAAAAAATTTTAATATAAAAATTGTATATTTTATTTATTGAACTTTTATATAATAACTGTCAATATTTTATGAATGGGTATCGTAGTCGATAGAATAAAACCGCTTTGAATTAACGGACAATCGCAGATTTCAACCCAGCTGTTAGTGGTATCTATTTTGTGGTTCGGAGAGACGATAGGTCACCCTCCCCTATCTTAATCATACAACTGAATCCAAACATGCATTTTAACTCTATATTCCTTTCTAAACATACTATAGTAAATTATATTAGTCTTTTAGAGGTAACAAGAAAACTATTTAAAATACATATATGAATTGACGAACTTTCATCCAAAATAATCGCGGGCAATTCAATTTTCAAGAATAAAATTATTTCTAAATAAAACCTTAAAAATGATATGGAAAACATTTATTGAATCATAAATGTTAAACATTTTGTATTTAATAATTTGTTATCATTAATTGACCCAACTTAAAAGTTTAATTATTTTACATTTTCTAAAACAAAGACATTTTTTAAGAAATCTAAGGGTTGTCAAATGAAAGGAAATAATGCAAATTAATCAGAGTATTAGCTTTAGGTACAAATATTTTTCTCTCAGTTAATATAATTTTATAAAAACTACTCGGGCTGAAACTGAACCCAGACCAACAATATAATACTACTATATGTACTTACATTTTATCAGCTTTGAAGTAATGACAGTTTCGGTAAGGTCCATGCGGTTCCATAGAATTGGGTTGATAGTAGCCGTGTACCAGTCTTTACACACCAGTGAACAGTTTTTAAGATCTTCGGTTGATAGGAACTTGAACACGGGCACCAAAGCAGAACTCCGCTTCCGTGGTTCCTTGTCTTCTTCGTCCGAATCTAACTTGGGCACCGGTCGGATCACATACTTTGGCATGTGATTGCACTTCTTCGAGTTAGACAGTATCTCATCAATGGGCACATCCAAGTTGTTGGTGATAGGCTCGTTGGTGCGTATTTCTTCTTCGATCTTGGCAGCAGAATCCAGAGCTATTCTCGTTTCTGGTATGTACTCGGACTGCAGACAAACAACAAACAATTAAAAACAAAAACAAAATAAATAAAAATCAACGCGTCTTTTCGCGGGACTCTGGTTTGTCGAGAAACGTTGGTCACTATAATTTATAACGGTTTTGTTTTACTCACAATGCGTATGGGTGATAGCTTTTCCCTCTTGACAATAACGCCGGAGTCGGCGACAGTGTTGGCCGACTCGAAAGGACGTTCGGCCGCCTCCATCTTAATCGTCGGGGACGCCTGCTTGACCATGCACTGGTTGAACGCTTCCATCACGTTCATTTCTGCGGGCTAAAAGAGGACAACAACCATTGATATTACAGTTTTAATATTTTCCGATATAAAAAAAAAAAAACCGTCTCTCACCTCCGCCGGTCGTTTCGACTGCTTCGATCGACCGTCGCTGGACGGCACTTCAGGAGCCGGCGCTACCGCGGCCGTTGCCACCAAAGGGCTACCACTGTTACCGCCGCCACTGGTGCCCGGTTCGGATTTCACAGGTCTTTTCTCCTCGGTCAGGTTCCGTCTCTGCGGTGACGAAACAGAAACATTTAGAAAGAAAAAAAATGCATCCACTACGGAACGAGAAGGGAGGGAGTATTGAAGACTTACGAATTTCTTATGAGGAGTTTTGTTCTCGAAATCAGACTTATCGGTGTCGACAGGAGTGGTGGGCATCGCCGGCTGTTCTTTGGACGGTTGTGGTTCCTGAAAAACGATAAACACGCACGTAGAACCAACACTGATACACGATTACACCGTCCCAACAACGACGTGGCGCATAATATTCGAAGGAGTGTCGGCGAAACACGTCTGCCCCCGGTGCCGACAAATTGATATTATGTATTAACATAAAAACGGATGGTCAATGTATGAAAAATAATGCGAGACGTTAATTACCTAAACAATCGTTAATATGCCCATGTACGTTCCCATACACGCGGTGGGTACTAAACACCGACAATAAAGTCGCCGTCTAACTTAACGTCGATTGCGTAAAATATTACCTAGGCATCACAATCGACAACGCTTCGATGACTATGTGCAATAGCCATAAAAACGTTCCTGAGCGAAATTTCGTTAGCGTTACGCAACAGGTGGGTCGTCGGAGTACGAAATAAAATTTCGTGGTCGCATCAACAAGATTTACCAACGGACTTTTGGTCCGTCGAAAGGACACAGAGTGTGTGTGTGTGAGAGAGAGAGAAAGAAACATACGGAAACCACAGGTACATTCGAACATATTATATTATGACCTATAAGGGAACAGGTAAGGCAAGTCGAAATTATCGAAAAAAAACTACCATGTTCATCCTACTCGTGCTCGTATTCGTAGCTCATACAATCATGACAATTCCTACTATCTTTATACCGGATATTCATTTTATATAGAAACAGATATATAACCGTAAATTAAATGAGGCATGCTGATTAGACAGGGATATTACATTATAATGGATATATAGGAAATATCAAAATACGATTATAATACAAACATGTTTCCATATACAATGAACACACAGTAAACATGCGATAAGTATTATTCTATTCAAATTACCATTAGTAAATTGTTTCCGTAAATTCGGTGATAGTTTTTTCACAACCAGACCATAAGCAAAAAATTATGAGAAGCAATATACTAATATATAACACTGTTACACAATTATGTAAAAATATATTTCCATTTTAGCTCTGCACTAAAATTAATCCAACAGTAAATATACAATATTATATTACATTTATAAGTTAGGTAGGAAGTAATCACCGCAGTTTCATTACCATTAAATAGAAGAAAACAAGATGATAGAAACGTCAATAAGAAATGTAACATTAAAAAAATATTGGGCTAGTATTTCATACATGTATAAATAATTTATTCAAAATAAAATACAAAAAAAGGAAACACAGTCAAAGCTTACTTATAATTGAAAATTCAAACTTTATCCATTACACAGTATTAACGGTGTTCAATAATAATAATATAATATTATCTCATTTATAAATTGACTGGAAAACACCCAATGGTACTAAGATTTATAACTATCACACATCTGATTGCATAACATATTTATGTATAATACTTATAAATCTAACGGTAATACAAACAAAACTTCAGTCTTTTTTTTTTACATATTTTTATATAATTTATAGTTAATAGTAATAAAATAAAATTTTGATGTTTTGAAGAATAGATAAAAATAAATCTATATACCAGTTGAAAGTTTCTTTCAGTCATCGATTATTATCAAAAATACACTAATGATGTGTCAACTATCTTCTTTCCGTTTAAATATACATAACCGAGAAAAAAATTAAACAATACACAGCGGAGAGATAAGACAAAAAAAAAATCTTGGAAACAATAAAAAAAAAAAAAAAAAAATCAAATGAAAAAATATGCATAATATTAAGGTAAATGAGGGATATACGCATCCTAGTGTAGGACTTGTCTCTAGTAACGAGACTCATATTGTCGTTATCGATCGACCCATCAGTCGCAGTAAATCGCTGTTCCATCTCGAACCAGGTCATAATACGGCCACTCCTTACGACTGTTAACAGTGTTAACTACAACTACTGCCGGTCGAATCGCGTCTCGTAGCAACGGGAGTCGTTTGAGGTGAAGGAGCCGACTTGATCAGCAGCCGGGTATCGGTGGCCGAGAACCGGTCGTTGGCCAGCAGAAACTTCCTGATGCCCGCTGGGGTGACCTTGGGCGTTTGCTTCAGATCCAGTCGTCGCAGGGCCGAGCACTTAAGCAGATGGTCGAGCGACGCGTCGGTAAGGTTGAAGCAACCGGACAGGTCGAGCACCTCGAGCGTGGACACGGCGTTGCCGGTGGGCGAGGTGAGCTGCGCGATGCCGGCGTCCGAGATGCGATAGTTCTGCGACAGGTCCAGCTCGACCAGGTTGGGCGCGTACTGGACCACGTACCGGAGCGACACGTCGCCGATGTCCACGCCGGCCAGCTTGAGGATGCGGAGCCCGCGGAACCGAGCCCGGTTGGTGTTGTCGTTGGACGAGGACCGCGAATCGGACGGCGGGGACAGGATGTCTCGCAGCGACGAATTGCTCATGCCGGTCACGAAGCTCAGATCAAGCGCGACTAGCGACGGCGGCACCACGGTGCTGCTGCTCAGCGCGGTCACGCCGCTCCACGAGCAACCCTGCAGCGACAGCACCTTGAGCCGCGTCAGCTTGGCAATCAGCCACTCCAGCTGCCGCTTGACAATCGCAGTCCAGTCCATCAGCAGCACCTCGGGCTGCCGCTTGACCACGCCGGCCAGGCACGAGGCCGTCAACCGTTTGCCGGTCACGTCCAGCCTGCGCCACAGCGACGGGTCCACGGACAGGGTGGCCCACGAGCGGCACACCAGTGCGCAATTGGCCAGCTCGGCGGGCGTCAGGTACTCGAACACCGGCAGCACGCACGCCGCGTCCACGCAATAGCCGGCGTTCTGGTGCTGATGGTGGTGGTTGTGTCCGTTCACGCTGCCACCACCACCGCCCTGGGACTGGCCACTGCCGCTGCCGCTACCGCCACTGGACAGCGACTTTTGTCCGCCGGCACCTTTGGTCGATTTCGACACGTACGACTGTTTCTTCAGCACGTTGCAGTGCTTGCTCGACACGCCGGACAGTTGACTGGCCAGCTGCCTGCGTAAATCGATTTTGCGCGACTGCGGGGGCGGGGGCGGCTGCTGCTGCTGCTGCGACTGCGGGCCGTGAAGATGAGGCTGCGGCTGAGATTGCGGAGGCTGCGGCGACTGTTCCTTCGCGACGACGGGCGGCGCGACTGCGGAGTTGTTGTACGTTGACATGTGGGCCTCCTCGACATTGACAGAACGATTAAACATTTTCATAGAATGCTCTTCCATCCATTTCTATAAAAAATATCAAACGAAATATTGTGTTTACTTTAAGTTTTTTTTTTTTCTTTCTATTAATGGAAAACTCGTTAAAAACTCGATTCCCGCGAAAGGTTCGTTTTTTAAAAGTAATAATATACAAACAGATATATGTGTGGTATAATCTCCACGAAAATCTACGCGCGGTACCTGATGATGGTGGAGGTGGTGGGTGGTATCAACCACAGCGGTGATCACGAGGTGGTGGTGATGGTGTGGGTCCAACAAAACCGATGATTTACGAAAAATATTGGAAAAGGGAAAATATAAACACAGAGAAGGTTATTTTAAAGCCGACATTTGAATCTTTTCGTTTTTTGTTTTCAAACCGTTCCGAAAACAACTGATATCGTTTTTAATTAGACAAATGCGGAAAAAAAAACCACAAAACACAAGTCAACGTACAACAATACCTCCTGTAGAAGAATTTGAATTATACATCAAACGTCCGTAAAAAAAGCACGATTTTTATAAATTGTATGCACGTAAACGCACGAAAAATTTGATAACCGTTATACCGCGCGACATTTTCGTTCACATGAATAGTGCAGAGCAACTTACTTTTTGACGTCCATTTTCCATTAACTTAATTTGATGGGTATCACAACTTTTAACAAAAATTACAATAATACTTAACCAACTATATAGACAAACTAGAATACAAAACTAAATATTTTACTGTATAGGTAGGTACTACAATAAAAAAAATCAGTAAACAAAACCAAAAATGATTCTCCTATAGATAAAGTAATAATAAGCAAGGTAATATATATTTAACAAATGAAAACACATCAAAAAAAAACCATTTAGTATCGTGCACGGATGTTTTGTTAGTACAAATTATCTGTGTAAGTATAGATAATATATAAGATAATTTTTTTTTAAATAACAAATTTTTTAACAAGCTAAAAATAAAAACAACTTTAATAGATATCAAAATTTTTATTATTTACTGAAAGTAACAACAAAACTAATTAATCAGGGAAAGTTAGAACTCAAAAAATGTAGAAATGGTTGCAACATACTTGAAATATAATTCCTTTGTTTAAAATTTTTTTTTAATAACTAATAAGATAATAAATTTAACTGGAAATCAAGTTTATAACTACATTTATGAAAAAGTTAACTTATGTATCAATTTTATGATTAATAGAACATTTATAAACAATGTTCATACAATGTAAATAATTATCAAAATGGTCACTAAATACAAGTAACAGAGGAATACTTTTAAATGCATTTTACATTTTAGTATGGACTTTTAACAATTAAATAAACGTAAAAATAATAGTGGTTACAAAACAATATTAAATTTAAATTATAACTAATAAGCTTTAAATAAGACATATAAATAACTCGTGACACACAAAAAAAAAAAAAAAAAAACTTAAACAATACCTTATCATCCATTAATTATAATAAATTAAATATAAGCAGTGAAAAAAGTTTAATAAAAAAATAACAATTTTAGAAAACTGAAAACCAATGATGTTGAGTTACTAAGCATTATTTAAAAGAAATCCGCACAGCTGGATTTCCTCCAATCAGTTAATTTTATGACCTAATGAATATAATAATACAATTTTAGTAAAAATTACGTGCATTATTAAAATAAAACTCATTGACTCCAGTTTATAATTCAACTAAATTATATTTAGATCTAATAATCTAGAATATAAATTTCTTTGAATTTTACTGAAAGTTTGTGCAATGTATATACATATTACCAAGTGAATAAGTGTGTAGTGTGTTTAATTTGGTTAAGGAAATTAATACTTAACACTAAACAGTAAATATTGTATAATCATTAAAAATTGTTAACACTAACTGATTTTACTAAAATTAATGATCAATTTAATATTGCAATAAATAACGATGTAATATTAATTTTAACTAGGACATCTTAGTTTTAATAAGTAACTAATATTTTTAAACTAATCATACCAATATTAACCGTTAATTAAACTATATTTATATTCATTAGTATCAAAATTTTACAATTTATAGTGCTCATCTTATATTTATAGATAAACTGAAAAACCGAGTTTGTATACAGTTTGATAGAAGAAAAAACTAAATCATTTAACTAAGATGATTATTAAATAACTACACGCCATTATAACAAAATTTGTTTATTTTTGCATGCACACATTATCATGACAAATTTTCTAAGAATTTAAAATGTAAGACTTTTTATATCTTTTACATCAATAATAAAATTCATATTTTGTTTATTATTCTATTAAAACTGTACTTGCATATTTGTTTTCTATTTAATTAATAAAAGAAATTGCCTCAACCTAAAATTGTTAGGTTGTTAGAAAAGGGCTCAGAAATTGATGCAATTTGCATTTGTAGTACTTTTTGGTACTTTTACTTAAAAGGATTTTTTCAAGTCCTTATTACTCATTCCTAAAGTGTAAATAAAAATATAAAAATAATTAAAGAATAGCTTTAATGTGTGCAGCAGATTTAGCTGATTTTAAAATTGCTCCAGAAGACGTGGAAATGTCTTTCTAAATATAAATAATATGTACTATCTGGTATAAATGTCATTCAATTAATATTGATAATATTAAACATGCTCCAATGGTATGCAATTCAATACTTGCATTCTCTTTTAGTCTTTTTTAAATTGATTTGAGGTCACTTCTAAGCCCTAGTTACAAGTTGTAACCATACAAATAATATTTTTATTATTGGTTAATTGAGATTCAAACTGAATTCACCAGTGAATTTCCTTTAATATAAGAAAAAATTACATTTAACCAGTCATTGGTATCGTGGTGAGCGCTCACCTCATTAGTATTTTGGAAACCACTTATTTAATTATTTCTTGATTGCTCTGATACTATTAATACCTTCATTCGACACAATTCCAAACGTACTATTGTCAATTTAAAATTTTATATATTTTTTTAGATTCTGAACGGAGTGATGGAATCTATTGATTTTGCAATGTGTTTTTTTTTATTTTTTTTTGTCTGACACGACACCTTTTTTTGGCAGTAAAAATGCTTTGATTTGCTTAAACAGTAACTTCTCTGAACGGAAAGTATATGTAGATGGTACTTGGGCAAGTCAAAAATCCAACTTTTTCAATACTTAATAAAAAATCGAAAAAAAAAACGATAAAAAAATTACAATTTTACGCAAAATCACGTTTTTACAAAATATATTTTTTTAAAATGCTCTAACTCAAAAACGAAAAACCGCAACAACTTGATTTTTTCACCAAACTTTTATATTGGCATTCTCTATACGTGGTTATATTTTCAAAGTATTTTGACATATTTTGACTTATTTATGGACAATTTAAATTTTTGATTTTTGTAAAAAAATTTTTTTTAACATCTATGAAATTTAATTGGTTGGCCGAAAACTCTTGAAAATTTAATATAAGGTTTATAATAAGTTTAACTTATCGTAACTAAAAAAAAACGAAGATCGTTTCACTCAAATTTTCTTTATACGCCCATAAAGCACAAATTTATATAAAATGTGTCAAAATCACGATAATTTGCAAGTAATTTTGTAGATAAAAATTCATAAAATTTTTTCTGTTTATAACTAAGGTTCAAAATTTTAACACTAGGATATCTATAAGCTACTCTTCAAAAATCTTTAAACAAATTTCTACCGGACTTGGAGGAAAAAATTTGATGAATTTAAAATTTAAATTTTTACGAAATTGCATACTATTGCATTATATTTCAATTTAAATATAAAAATACTATATTATTATATACCCATTTTAGTAGACCAACAGATTAACTCCGTTCAGAATCATTATTCGTATACAATGATACCTATCATTGCATTCAAATTTAACAAATCCATTGTAATAATGACCTATCCTATAAACGAGTTGCACTCCACCCCCAACTGTACAGCAAAGCGAGGCCCATCCGGTTCTTTTTTTTTTTTAATAATGTAGTTTTTGATTTTTATTGTTTGAAATATTAATAATCAGGAAAAATGGTTAAAATATTTAAATGTAAATAATTTGGTTTTGGTTTCAATTTTCTAGGTTTGTTAAATAATAAATAATGATAAAAAAACAATGAGGCGAACACAGCGCTCACTCATTACCAATGGTGGGACGTTACATAGCGATACCAACGACGGGTTAAGATAACACAAATTTGGTGTATGCAAGATATTTCAAAACATGTATTTATAGGTACACCACTTTAATAAATATTTTATTATTTGATAGATATTATGGGAACATTTTGGTTTTCAAGATATATTCAACAATTTTATCTGAGAAAAACATTATATAATAAGATCTGAAAGTATAAATTAACATTTCCCATTTAAAGGAATACCAAAGAATTACATTTTTACAGCTTGACAAACAAAAATAAAAATATACCATTTTATGTAAAAATTTAAGCCCAGTTACAAAAAAAGTTAAAGCATTGATTTTATAATACAAAGACAAGTCATGCAATTAAACAATTAGTCCCAAATACTATATGTATAGTACTATAGTGTGAGGTGTAAGTATATTATAATAGCCACATTAAACATACACAAAATAACACTACTTAATGAATGAAGCAATCCCTTGTGAATGAATATTATTTATGTAAGTATGACTTATCGGTATATATTATGAAATCAATAACTCAAGTATTTATTTCTCATACCATTTGATGCCAACTAAGGTTGTATTGTCCATAATTTAATCTAAATAATATAATTTTTAAAATAACTTATCAATATAATGATGCATTTTGATATACTATATTTTTTAATAAAAATTAATAGAAACGATAATAGGTATGTACAGTAAATTTATTAATTAATTTAAAGTTGATTCTCAACAATTAATAATCTTATTTAATATTGTATACATATGTTTAGTAAATTCCATATTTTATTATTATGCTCTTTGGATAGTGATTTTTTAGGAAAAAATATTTACATTCATGCTTAAAATTAAAGAATAAAAAAGCAACACACATACCACTTGTCAAAAATATACTTAAATAACTCCACAAATATTAAATAAATAAAATAATATAATTACCGGTAACTTTGGTGAACGTTCTTTCGAAACATTTTCTTTTTTTTCTATTTTCAGTCTTTTATTAGGAGTATTGTCTATGTCACTTTCAGAATTTGTATCAGAGGATTCTTCATTTTCCTAAACGTTATTATTTTTTAAAAAAATTTTCATTTAAAATATTTAAACCTTACTTTAAAACGCTTTTGAGTAATATTGTCATTGCTGCTAACTGAAGTTCGACGAATATCAGATGATTTATGTCGAGCACGGAAGTGGCGAGGCTAAATAACAAAAAAAATTTCAAGTTAACAATATTTTTATCTAAAAATATAAAAACATATTCAGGACATATAATCCTGTTCAGAAAGTACAATGAAATTTACCTATAGGGAGATATTAAAAATTGTTTAACTGGGACCTATCATATTATTATAAAAATAAATTTTCAATAAATTATCTTTTATAAAATAATCACCATGACACTACCTGACATTGTGTAATATACCAACATTCCTGTCATTATTGGAAATTGATGCAAGAAACTTTTTAGTTAGAGGAGGAAAAAAGTTGGAGAACAATTGCAATTTGACCATTAGAACAATATTTTACATATAGCATTAAAGCATTTGTCAGATGTGTCAACCAATTTAAGAATACATTTTTTGCATATTAGTAGCAAACACATTTTTGGTTTAATTATTGACCTGACTCAAAATAAAAGCTAAGAAGTATTCCTACTGTTATTCATCAAATGATTATATTAAATATATTTATTTTAAACAAGGCTCCCATGCTTAATAATTTTATTATACTACCTTTGTACAATATTGTTTATATTTACCTTGCTTTCCAAATGTTTTCCCTCCTTACAACATTTAGGACATTCCCAACTATTAGGTAGATCTTCATTAAAAGTACCATTGTTAGTAAAAATAGGCTAAAAAGAATACAAATGTTTAGGAAAATTCATAAATACATATTTAAAATAGATTTTAATAAATGATTACAAGTATAGTATAATCATCGATTTTAAGTACTTACTTGTTTTAATAAACAGTCAGGATGGACAATTTCAAAGCACACACTACATTCCATAAGATTACTAGGACTATCTTTAGCCGTTTTTTGTATGGGTACAACTATCTGTTGACCCCAACCATCTAGTGTGCAAATTCCACAAGCTGCGGTGATTGGTAACATAGGCTTAAACAATTTAAGTACATTGATTAACATGTTTTCAACTCATTTAAAATAATTCAACACACCTGTAAACACTGTCGCATAACACATGTCTGTTTAGCTCGACCAGGCCCACCAAATTTGACCATGTCCTTGCAAAATGAACATTCTCCACAGTCAGCTTGCTTGCATGCTTCACATTTTTTACATCTTGTACGTCTCCTCCTTGGTCCAGAAGTGGCAGAATTTCCTGTTTTACGTGATGTCTTTACTTTGGCATTCATGTCTCCAGAAGTTTTATAAAATTTCCTTTCTCTTTCCTTTACAAAAAAATAAAAATAAATAAAATAGAAAACAATTTTAATTCAAATTTCATATTATAAATAATAAAATTAAAATTAAAAACATACTTTATCTCCTTGCATTTTAAGAATTGGTTTTCCACTTATAGCATCTTCAGGTTTGTCATTCTTATGTTTATTTATTACAATAGCTACATTTCTTATTAACTCAATAGCATTCTTGATAAGAGGAGGAACATTTTTTTTATTAGAAGGTAAGATATGTAAATATCTTACAATAGCTTTTATCCCATGGAGCTCCTGCATAATTAATACATATAGTATAGTAACTGTAAGTCAATGTAAAAAACAAGGATCTTTCAATATACCTGTTTAGTAAAATTAATATGTTCAACAGGTGGTGCTGGAGTACTTTCAGCATTTTCTTCTAAATGAGATATACCCAAATCACAGTACACATAACGTTCCAAAACATACCACAACATTTCGGTAAAAAAAGGATATCTAAACTTTTGAGGAACCTAACAAAAACTGAAAATTTAGTCTTGATAACTACAATACAAATTACTTAACCAACTAACCTTGGTGGATTCTTCAACTTCTGCAATACGAAGCTGTTTTTCAATACCAAAAGAGTGTAGGAAATTTCCTCCAAATACTAAAGAGTCTTTGGGAGTGTAGACAGCATGAATCCAACCAGTAGGTATGAAAAAAGTATCTCCTGCATTCAATGATACACGACCACATTCTTCAACAGTATCCCCAAAAAAAACGTCACCCTGTTTGCCAGACAATATCCATTGCTCATACAGTTTTATGTTTTGTTCAGTAGGAGGTATTAGCCAAAACACCTAAAATTCAAGTTAATTAAAAATTAATTTCAACTAATTATATGTAATAAAAACTTTACCTTGCTTCCTTTCAATATATGATACCAGACAGATGTACCACCAAAATCAATGTGAAAATCGGTATAACAGCCCTTAACAGACATCAAACAATACTTTTGTACCTTTGGATACATCATATCATCAATAACATTGGTTGATTCTGTTTGACTTTCTTTCAAATGTTTGGGCCAAACACAATCCACCCAATCCAATTCTCGCACCTACAATATATTGTCACATTAACATACATTATTTTACAGTATAAAAGGTATAAGGAAATTATATGTAAATATCATTAACCTTAGGAGAAGACTGCAATATTAATAATAATAAAAATAGTTTAATTTATGGAATACGTACAATATTTGGACGTTTGATGTAATTTTCTAGCTTTGTGTGACTGAACTCGAGTGAAATTACATTTAACAGTTTGTCTTTAACCGGTTCTTCATAATACTTAGTCCATTCTTTCATAGTCATTTCAAAATTCTTTTGAGTATTAACGTCCATTACATCTAATGTTCTTCTTGAGCCTAAAATAAGAGAAAAAAATATATTTTAATATATAGGACACATATTTTTATATGTGTAAACATGTTTGAAAGGTTTTAAAATAAGAAAATATAAATTATTCATTTTTTTGTATTGTAATATAGAATTCATAGATTAATTTTGATTTCTACACTTACCTACACAAGTGCGAACATCATTTACAGAAAAATTTGGACTCGGAACGTATAAACCGAGACCTACCTTATCTTTAAATAATAATGGTATGGTGAAACCATGTTTTTGTAAGTAAGAAATGGTAAAATCTAAATCACATAAAAAATTTAATTAGTAGACGTATAACACTATAAATGATTTACCCATTGTTGGATTTCATACCTTTCCCATCCATCTGCTTAACAAAATTGGAATGTGTATAGCGTGTTGAGTCAAGTTTATCTTGAAGACTAAAAGATCGTACACCTTCGATTTCTTCTTCATCTCCAAAAGCCCAATCTTCAGAGTATGTCTTCTTTTCTTTCCGAGTTCTCTGTTAAAATAAAACAATTCTATAAATATATACTGAAAACAATTAGGTTACTAACATTAATTATATTAAGCTAAGCTCAACCATAGAATAGATTGCATTAATGAATTTTATAGACATGTTTTATCAAAATAATTTTGAACATAGCCATCATATCTAAAATAAATTTTAGTTTAGGTTTATGTTAAACATTATTATACTCATTTTCGTCCAATGGCTACAGATGCCGCGGACCATTAAGTTTAGTAAAAAAATAAAAATTTTATACTCCAAAATAAATAATTATTAATAAAAAAAAAACCCTAAATTACCAAATAATATCAATACATAGGTACTCGAAGTTATTAAAATAGAAGTAAAATATTGAAAAACCATATATTACACAAGATATTTCGAATTGACTATATTCTAAATATGCCAGATATAAAATATTAGCATAGACGCATGATTAAAGATATCTTTAAATAGACTTTACATCTTGTAATTATACATACTTTGGTGTCAACAAATACGAATGAAAAAACTCCTTGGGTACGGTTAGGTTGGGCAAAAATAAAATAATAAAATTAAATTTAAGGGGATTGTAATCCATGATCTCTGTCTATCACACGCGCAACATAGGAATTTAGACGTTTTCTATTTCCAACGTACCCCGATCGATTAATTAATGCGATAAGAATTTTGAAAATTGATTTGAATTCGTCGTTAAGTATACTTTGGATCACGATTTAAGATATATCTTAAATCATGCTTTAGATCGACTTTCCCACTTTTTTTAATTTTTGTAATTGACAACCCCAAAAATTAACTTTTGTTGAATTTTGTGTTTCCAATTCGTTTAATTCTATTTAGTGAAATTTTAGGGGACAAAATAAAAAAAGTGGGAAAGTTGATCTAAAGTAGACTAAACGACGAATTCAAATCAGTTTTCAAAATTCTTATCGCATTAATTGATTGATCGGTACGTTGAAAATAGAAAACGTCTAAATTCCTGTTTCGCGTGTGATAGACAGAGACGGAAAATCATGGCTTACAATCCCCTTAAACCAAAAACCCCCCTAATAGTGAACTGATTTATTAAAATTGTTACTGCTAATCAAAAACTCGGAATGAATTAAATATAAATGAACAAATTGCAAATAATTTAATAAATAATATATTAATAGTTATAAAGATTTTACTTTCATATTGAATTCTCAAGAAATATTATTGGAACTATTTCTAAGGTTTGAATAGTAATACCCAAGTACCTAATTTTAGAAAAAGTCTCCAATACAAAAATAGTATGGTAAAATGGTGAAATATATTTATATCCTTATCTATAGGTAACGAATTGGTGTCCGTGAAATTTTGTTATGGTTAATAAATATTCAAGACATCAAAGAATTTTTTGAGGGCTGGGAAAATTTTCAGAATATTTACATAATGAATTATTTAAATTATTAAATTAAATAATTGTCATAAAAGTGTTTTATTTCTGGTAAAGTGTTCAACATAATCAGATGGTTAACGTAATTAATTAAAATACGTAACGAATACATTTGGTATAATGAATAAACAACATAAAATTACGAAAAATCCATAATAAAGTATAAGACCCGATCGCTTTTTTTTTTATTAATCTTAGCTATCGCTGTAACTACTGTAACACTACTAATTGATTGCAGGATTTTAATTTATGTTTCGGCATTACGTTAATGAATTCCTTACTTGATTTCTTTTGCATATACACAGAATAATATAGTATATAAACTACAGCATATAAGTATTTAGAATGTGATTAAATAGTTAAATCTAACTAAACGTAACTATTTATTTAAAACCCAAAATCTATTCTGTATCAATAGTTTACCCTGTTTATTATGGCTCGGATTTAGTAGCAAAGCTTTTTTTGATGAGAGTGTGAAAGATAATTCTTATAATATATATATACACAAGTTTTAAATCTTTCCGATTTCAATGAAATCATTAATTATGCTTTTTTCCACAAAATATATTTTTATTCAACGTTTTCCCAAATTGGTTTTTTTTAACTTTAATGTACAAAATATTCATAAAAACATATTTCTATGTAAATTATACTTCGACTACAGTAGTCTATATTGTTATTACTAGAAATTACAAAACCAGTCAAAAACCAATAATAAAAAAATTACAGATAAAGTAGTTATTATGCCAAAATTGTAGTTCCAAAAATCAATAGCCTTCATAAAGGCACTGCACTAATCATTAATGTGGAACCGTACGATTTAAATTATTTAGTTTATATGAAATATGTATCAATCAATTACTGCAGTTGATTTAAAAAGGTCATTTTCTATGTATAAAAATATATTAACACTTAATAGAATTATTTTTAACGAAAGTAACGACCAAATATACAATGGTTGTCAATTCTTTATTTAATATGTAGTTAAAAATTTTTTTACTAATATTAATGCATGATTGTATAAAAAATAAAATACAAAAAAAAAATTGAGAACTTGGTACATAGTAGTTTAAAAAAAAAACATTTATTTCGTACAATATTAATAAAATTAATACATTATTTAGAAGTTATATGCATAATTTAACAGTAATGCATAGCTTAACAATTAAGTAAATAAATTTATATTATTCAAATTACATAAGTACATCATAAATGGAAACACATTGCATTTCAAATATATTATTTTCAAAGAAAAATAAAATCTGACAAAAAAATATGAATAATAGGTATATTTTTGGTAATACACTGAACATTCCAAATATATATATATATATATCAGTACTATTATACTATACAATATCATTCATAACATCAGCTATTGTGTAGTCAAGCTAACACTGAGATTAACAATTTTTAAATCAGAGCAAAATAAATGTATGGAAATACTTTGTTTAATGTTTATGAGAACAATAATATTAATGCAAAAAGAGTACAGTATGAAGTCAAAATGAAAATATAAGCAATGATATAGACGTATGATTTGTTATCAACTAGAATATTATTATCATGGATGTTTTGTAAACTTATAAATGCATTTATTTCTTTTGCTATTTTTATTTTGTAAAATAAGCACAAACATGTACCTATAATAAATGTTATTAAAAGCGTCCGAAGCACAAAATACTATGTTGTAGGCAGTGCAACTACCACGGATCAGCAAGTAGTCACTGAAAATGTAATCCCACCATCATAAACAAAACATTAATTGGATATACAGAAAACACATAGAAATAAGTTAAGCGGACGACAACATCCACGGTGTAAAGAAAACCATAATTAAAATAATTGCTATATTTTTGAAGAACACGATGGTAAATCTATATAGAATTACAAACATACGATTTCTAATCCACCATTTTTATTAACGTTCATTCGCAGACACGAGAAATTTGATTAAATGTTCATAGCACGCAGAAACAACAAAGTTCATTTTGAATTTTATATTCCTTTACTGGAATAACTTGGTAGGTACACTCTACGTTCATCATACAATATTATAAATTACAAAATACGTAGTGTACTGATACGGTAAACCGTATATCAATACGTATTATGCTGTGCGTTTATGTAGACGTACAATAACAACACACAACGAATCATTTTACGCGCACATCCCAAGAGCTGTTAGAAATAAAATAAATCCAATGGAACTTAAAACATTGCTTAGCGAAAGCATTCGTAGAGACGTATAGAGATGATAAATAAATAAAAAAAACATTGATAACATTGATTGTAGAATATACAAAATCAGATTATATTAAAAAATCAATAAAATCAGTGTCGAAAAACAACGAATCCAACGAATTTAAAACCAGTGGCAATACTTCTGAGAGAATGTAATGCTACGTTGTTTTCTATTTAGGAGTAGGGGTAATAACGTTTATTATTTTATACGAATCACGTGTTTAGAATGGTGTTTAAAATCGTTCTATTTCAATATGAAACACAACAAACACACGTCGAGTCGTAGTACATACATGCCGTGCGTTTGCATAGTCCGTCCGGCTCACGAAATTAAAACAAAAAACAAATACCACTACGAAGCGTAAAACTTCATTAGACAACCAATAAAAGATACACGTAGGGGTATTTGTTTTTTTTATCAACGCCGTAATTCCAACCTAGCTACCAATATACATAAAAAAGTATAAAATTAATCTAATCATCAAAACCACATTAATAGTGAAGATACTACTCTACTGCAGACATAAATGCAACAATTTAAAGATTATAATAATATATCCTAGCCTCTGGATATAATATGGTGTTTTACCAACTAGACTCTTAATGTAATTTTTGACATAGTAAAATAAGCAAATGTACGCAGGATATGCGCTAAACACGCATCATCTCGGGTAGGTATGATGGCAGTTGTGTTACGATAACATCGACCTACCTACGAACTACTGTGTTTTTAATTTAAATAATAAATATAAATTTGAAATGACGTACTCGTGTGAAATAAATCGAGTACGCGCATCAGATCAGTTTGTCGGCAGATGATTGGTGTAGTCGCACCAAAGATTGGTCTTTTAAACCGATTGCAAGCAGTTCGTCGAAGCGAAAGTTATCAATATTAAACTTCAATAAATACCGAATTTATTTCGGACTCAAAAACAGTTTCAGTTCAAGTTACGTTATAATCACATCATTAGTATAGTGTAAAATGTCTAAAGGCTACTATCAAACTCAACTCATTCGAACATAATAATACGCTCTGGAGTAGTGTTAGCGAAACCATCAGTTTTAATATTGCAACGATCTTGGTTTAAAAATGTATATAAATATAACAAAATTAAGTTTATAAGAACTTGCGTACCATAATTGTTTAATAAAATATTGCTTTATAAGGCAAATCGTAATAACGACGACTTACGGGGAATGCGCGAGTAGTAGTTGAAGGTAAATGTTTAAAGGCTATTATCAAACTCGACTCATTCGAACATAATATGCTCTGGAGTATTGTTAACGAAACATCAGTTTTAATGTTGCAATGATCTCGATTTAAAAATGTACACAAATACATTAAAATTAAGTTTATAAGAACTTGCGTACTGTAATTGTTTAATGAAACATGGGGGGGGGGGTTAACTCAAATCGTAATAACAACAACCAAATATAGGGCAAATGTCTAACAGCAATAGTTATATTTTAATAAGACATCATGTTGTCGACGACGTTATAGAGCTGCAAATCGTCATATGACACGCGCGTGGCTCTAGTAAGTATGTAAGGTAGAGCAGAAAACCGTAATGTAACATGCAATGGCCCACGAACGCTTTGTGCCGTGTCGTTTCCATCACTCCAAAGACGGACGACACAACACTGCGACAAAACTGTATGGAATCCATCGAAATTCAAATACGCGTGCGTCTTAACGAGAGCACGCTTGTTCCGAGGATACTTGAAAGTGGGAACATAATAATAATATACGGATAAGCTGTTAAACCGGCTCCGATATCATATTCACCACCCGAATACAATGAAACGGGGATCGGAATAATAAGCGTTCGAAATGCGCCGTGTAGGCAAGCAGCAGGTTTGGAATGTTATACACCATCAGACGATATTGTAGCTATACGATTTACATCGAAATCGGCCCAGATCGACTGTACGTGAAAACGTGAGATATACTCGTGAGCCCCCCCCCCAAGTCTTACGCACGCAATAAACACGTCATAATATTAGTATAACGTTTTCGACCTGTAGAGCAGCAACGAGATACAGCACGACACATTACAATACGTACGGGGGAGGAGGTTGGGGGGGGGAATAGATAATGGGTGGAAGAAAAAAAATCTAAAAAACTCCACGCGGCGATAACGCACGACAACCGAGTTGTACTGCTATGTTATTGTGCGCGATAGGGAAAGAGGCAGGAAAATAATAATAATAATAACAAAACGAGCAAAAAATCAACGAACAGGTGTGTGTGTGTGCCCCTCTAGCGATAACGGGGAGCTCAGCGGACGACGAAGACGCGAGATTCAACTGCGACGGATCGGGAAAAACGGCAAGCGTTCACAACGATGTTTGCGAGGCCGTGCGTGTTGGACGGGTGTTGCGCGTGTGTCTTAGGTCCGGTACGAGAGACGATGTAGTTTCACGCGCACGGCCGGAGTAGGCGGGATGGGAGGGGCGGAACGGGAACGCGACGTACGTGTGGTGTGCGCGGGGAGTGGTGGGTAGTAGTAGTAGAGCGTGTGCCGGGAACGAGACGACGGACGACTTCGCCGCCGCTGGGGAACCCGTGAAAATAGCGAACACGCCCGAACAGAAGACGAGCACACGCGGTGAAACGGGCGAGCGATACGGAAAAACGATTGCGCCGGACCCCGTCCGCGAACCGAACACCGACATGAGGTGAATAATGCGTCGTGGGACAAGAAAACGTGTCATCGGTGGCGTTTGTACGTTTGTAATTAACTTACGATTCTCGACGAATATTTGTGCAGAGGCGGCGCCGCAGCAGCAGCAGCAGCAGCAGCGACGGCAGTGGTTTTGGTTTTGCCGACGAGCTGCTGGTTGTCGCGTGACGTCGACGCCATTTTCGCGGTAAAGCCGATCGGTCTCGGTGTCGCGCGCGCGTTTATGTCCGGCCACGGCGGTACAAACACACACACGGTACGGTATGCGGCGCGCGCACTCGCACACGCACTGGTAAACAGGCACTGGCACTCGCACTCGCACGCTCACGCACTCTCACCGCGCCGCCGTTTCTCGCTCGCACGCACACGAGCCCGACAAAAATACACGCAAGACCGCAGTACTATTATACGCCGCCACCGCCACCACCACCACCACCACTAGTGCGCGCGCATTATCGAGAACACGACGACGAGACCACGAGTCCACGACACGGATGGCGGTACACTGGTGTCTGCTGGCAGTCTGGCACAACGGCGACGACGCACCGAGGCACAACGTGCTTACGGTCGTTCGTCCGGACGCAACTGTGGCGGCGGCGCGTACGAACAACGTTTGCTGCCACCGCTCGAGCGCTGCAGCTATACGTACGTACAATGCGGCGGAGAAAACTAAATATGAAAAACAAAAAACACGCCGCCTACGACTATAACATAGCTGCTAGTTGCTACTACACACAATCACCACCACCGTCGTCACCCTTGCACTTTTTTATTATTATTATTATTATTATTACTATTATTATTATTATTCACGAAAGGATGTGTAGCCCGGTATAGGTAGGAAGAGCGGAGGGGAACACGACTATCGCTAGGGACAGGAAAACGAACGAATTCGGCGAGCGCGGAGAAAAAAAAACAGATTTCTGCGGACTTACGATACAGACGATTTACGTGCGTGCGTTACACGATATCGGAAACGGTATCATTATTATTAACGTGTATCGATTAAGACCGTTTATTGTGTGTGACGATGGCGTGTGCAGTAATGTGCAGCTACGTGTTACGAGCGAATGGAAAAATAACGCGAAACCAATAATGACAGTGATAATATAAGCGCGTATTAACGATCACACGGCGATCAGACGATATTGTAGAACGACTGTATTAATTAATATTTTAAATTATTATACGCTAAAAGTTGAAAAAACGGAGCACGCTTATGGCAATACACACGACATTTATGCCGTCGACGACACACACAATACGCGCGCACATGCGAATTATTTTTAAACGTGTTCGACAATAACTTACTGTAGGTACCATAATACTGTGTTGCATGGCACGCGGGTGACGCGATCGCAATTAAATTACGCAGAGAAATTATTATTGTGCGAAAACGTTGGTACGCGACCAGGTACAGCTACACCGAACCCCGCACATCGTCCGAAATTGTAGCCATAGGTTTTGTTTAATAAAAAATGTATTACATCAACACATATCTGAGTTTTCATTACTGACGATCGAACACAGTCATAGGAAAAAATTATTGCAAGATGACGAAGATGAGAACTTTATTTTCATTATAATTGAATTACTCTTCGAACGTGTACACCATTAACAAATATGCAACAACCGGAACAAAATTAATTTTGAGTTCTAATGCGTCATAGGTACACCAGATTAACAAAATTAAAAACATTGAACCCCCCCCCCCTAATGTCCCTAATTAAACGCAATACTGCAATATCCTGGGTAATTAAGGTAAAGCAGAGTTTTTTAACGTTAAAATAGTGTGAATGCGATTGGAAAAAATAATAGGGAATGCGCAATATATTCGGACAAATTGACGATACAATTTTAAATTCACCCCAATTTCCAATTAATAAAGCAGCAAATGCAACAAACCTATGATCTGTAAATTAAAATGTATGCATGATGTCTATACAAATATACATTGATATAAATATTAAGTATACACATTCTATACATATCTGATAAGTGTACATTGTGAACTCAGAAGATATTATCGAACAAAATAATAAACACATCACCGTTTTATATGATTGTTCAATTTTTTTTTCTGCTATGAATAAAATGAGTAACAATCGTAACAATATTTAAACGTACACGATTAAATGTATACGGTTGAAGTGACTAGGTTAATAGTAATTTAGTTAACACTAGTATAGGTACTTCAGTATTTAAACATCGTAACAAAATATATCCGTATATGCAATACACAGTCTATTGAAGTATTAACCCATGTTTTTATATAATATTTAAACATAAAATTACATTAAAATATAATTATTATCATGACCCTTTGAAAATCAATCATTGATTCAATATTTTAGTAACAAAAAAGGGAACAAGACATATTTTAACAATATATATATATATATATGTATAATGAAAATGTACTCAAGTTTGAAAAGCTTTTTCTTGGTGCCAAAAAAATTGTGAGAAAATAAAATTTATAAAAGAAGTCTAAATTAATTGAAACTAAGTTAAATCTTAGCATGCATAAAACTCGATTAAAATTAATCAACGGTAAACTAGAAATTATGTTATATACTGTGATCAAACTGTATTCCAAAATTTAGGCAATAAAAATTCTCAAAATTAAATATACTAGATTCAATTTCTTTATTGTAGTGTTTACACGAAATAATTGAATATTTAAGTAATTCATAATAAGTTATAATTCTTATACGAATATTATAACACGAGGTATAACATTTAAGAAGAAAAAATAGTTTTGCATAATGGGGTAACCAATAACAGCCCACATTAATCAATGATTATAATTTATATTTAAGTACAACCACATAACACATCAATCAATCATCAAAAAATAAAAACCAAGTTAAAACTGTAAAATAATACAAAACTATGATAATTTACAGAATGCAAAGTGTATGGAATATCAAAATGCAAAGCATTATTGTTTTAATACACTGCGAGTAAAATAAATTTTAATTATGAATTTAAGACTCTTCCACAAGTTTATGATTTTTGAAATCTAACTTTTTTTATTATAATGTATAATTTTATTTGTTTTATGATGAAATAAAAATACAATTGATTTACCTAAATTTCAAGTAAATAACAACGAATTATCGGGTTGATTTTAATTAATGTATGTAATAGCCGATAAGAATGTGAATTATATTAACTACTCCAATTAAAATTAACCACTAACAATAAATAATCAAGTAAAATTATCCTTAGATTATAAAAATTTAAAATTTAAAAAATATTAACTTCAGGTTATAAAACTGATTATTCCAAACATTTCAGTTGATCAATAAATTTAAATATTTGACAATTATTACATCTAAGAAAAAATAAATAACAAGTTAAAAATAATGAATTAATATTATTTGACAAATAATTTAATAAAACTCATTTGAAAGCTGTTTGATTAAATCTAAATGTAATAATAAGGAATAGATAAAGAATATTAAATCGAAAGAATAAACAAAACATCCAAGTTTGAGGAATAACGATATTTAATACATCAGTAAAAGTTATTATTATTAAATATCGTTTAATACATATTATAATCAAATAATTGTCAATCAACCTGATTTTTTATTGGTAAAAAAACGAATAAAAATTAAGGATCATTTAACGATGAATAATTAGTGGAGGGAAAAAGGGTCTACAAACAATCAACATGGAAATTTTCTTTTCGCAACAAATCAAACTATAGAGCAATTTTTCACATTTAATTATCTACAAAACTCCTACAAAAATCAATTAAAAAGAGAAGAAAAAGAAAAGAGGCAATCATCATTTTTGATAGAACTTGAATATAATGAAATAAATGAGAAAATTGTTCTCAAAAAGACTTAATGACAATTTCAGAACAGTTTTCAAAATCTGCATCAATGTAAATCATAATTCATAATAAACCAACCGGTACATTGGAAATATAAATCGTCTAAATTCTGTTTGTGCGTAAGATAAACCGGATCAAATTGTGTCCTCAAATTTTGAATCCTCTTTAGAAATAAATATGACAGCATATTAGGCGATTAACCTCAATAAAGTGTAAATTATCAAGTATAATACTTTAAAATACTACTTACTTTATAAAATAATACGTTACCATACATATAACAATACGGTCAATACGTAACTAGCTACTATACAGTAATTATTATTATACTATTAATTATAATTTAGTTAATATTTTATAAGTAATTATTTAATACTCGCTTATTTTATACAGAGCCAATTTGACATGGTGGTAAATTTTAAATATTTTGTCATCATATTATATTGAAATACATTTTTATATTGACCTAAATAGCATAATATTAACGAAATTAAATACACATTAATTATATTAATACTTTATATAGAGTTTAGGTAAATAATTTATTAATTGGTTTATATTTGTAATATTGTATAATATTATATATTCAACTGGGTGATTTAATAGAGTAAGGGTTATACTTATATTTAAAAGTTGTACCATTCGAAATTATATTCTTAGTTGTAATATAATAATATAACACAATGAATGTTCAGGTAAATAACTATTATATTAAATAAAGATTAAATACTAGGAATAAACATTTGTCGACATATATTTTTAATTAACACTTCAAATAATTTATTTGATTTCAAACTGCAGTTGAATCTATTACAATTACCACTTATCACGATTTAAACAAATACCTAAGGAGACGCAAACATTTTTCGGAATCCCGTCATGGCCCATGTGTATGACCAGATTTCTAATGATATACTTCAGTCACCATACTTAAATCATGTTTAATAGCTGATAGGTTTTCCACACCAACATTGTACGGAAATCATAACTTTACTCACAGATCTATAAATGGCACAAAAATCTATACAACATAAATTATCAGAGTAACATTCCGATTGTCTATTGGTTATAATAATGGGCAGTGGTGAATGGTAGTGTCTATCAACTAAGTATAATTTAATTGTTTTCTATGTTAGATAATTATTTAAGACATTTACGGTCGAGCAAAAATTGTTATTTTCCAATAAATTATTAAAATATTGACGGGATACTACGAGTTAAAAATACAACAGAAAATTCGTGGAAACTTCAATATCATTAATATATCATAATCATAAATTCCTAACAATGATAGGAATAATATAAATTTAACCCAACTACCCCGTACTATATTTATCTACCTACCATGTTCAATTTAAAGGGGGGTGGGTAGAGATGGGTATCCCAAATAAACGTTTTTCTACTTTTGTTTTCTAATTTTACATGACAATCAAACTATCAGCAAAATATAAGATACCTAAATATTAATATATATCAATAGTAAATAAATGGGTAATATGCACAAAATATAGCATAACCACAAATCATAGTTTACTCATAACTCGGAAGTCAAAACATTAGAAACATGTAGCCACGTTATTATGGATACATTAATAAATTTAAATATACTACTGACTATTTTATAATAACCACCGATCGTCCTTATCCAGATCTAAAAAAAAGAATTCGGTGCCTAATAAACGTTTTTAAAAATAGTTGATCATATCAAAACATAAATAAACTGTGGTAAAAACAGGGTAACGTGTTACATTACATTTGTGACCTTATCATTTTAGAAAAAAAATGAATCTGCCCCTAACCGGAAATGAAATAACACGAGGAATAAACGACAGCCGCACACTAAACACATTCTATCCAATAACCAATAATACTCGATCATTCCTAACCCACAACCACTTTTTTTCCAACGTTTAAAAATAAATTCGTCAACTGTTAACGTTTACATTTCAGGGGGTAAAGAAAGTAACCTACAAAGAATCGGATCAAACGAGTATCTATAAGATTCAAAAACGAAAAATTAAAAATTACCGACGGAAATTGCGTTTTACAGGTGTGCATCTCACATATACCACACGCCACGCTGTTGTTGACAACACCCGAGCGTTTAACAGACCGAGTAAGATGTATTGTTGTCAGGGAGAGGGACAGGAGAAAGATATTGTACAGGTATATTGTACATGGGGGTTTTCAAATATTTGAAGAACAAAAATGTTGAAAATCATATATCAGAAAAATTGTAGGTTAGCAAACCTAATATTTTGATAAATATTTAATTTTCAATCAAAAATATATGACGTATAGGTTTTTTTTTAAATTGATAAAACATTTAATACTTGTACTTTATTTTTATATACTTAGCTTCAATAACCAAACATTTTAACAAACTGATATTTATGGGTAACCCAAATATTTATTTTTGGAAAAATCAGCCACAACGATCATTACAAACGATTTGAATACCGATTAAATGGTACTGTTGACACTGCGGTGTATACAACATGCGATATCTTTCAGTATTCCAAGAAACATTAATAGTATTATAACGGGAAAACTGTTAATATGCTTAACCGGTCGGGGAAAGTGATCAAGACTGGTGAGGCGGCGGCAGAGGGGCGGAAAGACCGGAAGAACTTTCGATTTCCGCTAGCCACCATTAACCTACACGACTACGCACATGAAGGCTCAGTACCCCGGGTGTGAACTCAATATAATATATAACTCAATGGTATAATCAACTCCATGGGTAGTGGTGGTCAGATGAAGACAGTGAAGAGCGTGTGCACAAGGGGACGAACACCAAATTATGGTGACCTTTCGTTATTTTATCGGTAAATCGACCATACCACCAAACTGGGAATACCGCGAAACGGAATAGAATCTAAGAAGACCACCGTGGTGCTCTACGAACGGCCCTTGATTTACGTTAAAAGATAATAAGATGAATAAGTAACATCAATTTTCAACACAACCGAGTAAATTATTATTTAAGGCAAAACACATCAGGCGCATAATGTAAACATATTACAAGTTGTACAACAAGTACACTCCGGGAGCGCACCATCTTTTCGTTATCATGACCGCGCAATAGGACGAATGGTGGTGGTGGTGGTAGATTTCCTGACGTAAGGGACGGGTTGTGGGTTTAAAGAGGGTCGGACCGACGGACGCACCTTGATCCATGTCCGCCCGCCGCATGACGTCATCGCGCCGAATTATTTTCCGACGGTAATATTATAATATCACAATACTGGGCCACCACAAAATTTGTATTTTAGTGCCGGCCAAAAAACGCATAACCACTCCCGACGTCGGGAGTCTTATACTTCCCCGGTCACGTTATTTCGCCGGCCAAAGGGTCTCGGGATCCGAAACGGAACCACCCACCGAGCACAACACATGCGGTTCACACGTGCACGACCGACGACGGTGTCTGAAAGAAAGAAAAAACACGTTCCGTCGCCGAGAACGCGTGAAAAACGTCGTGGTGATACCTAGTGCGCCGCGCCATCGAATGAAATGGAAAACAGCGGCAGCGGCGGCGGCGGCGGCGGCAACGGTCGCTGATGCGGACGTGCCTCCCCCGTGGGTCGTCATGGCCGACGACGACGTGAAACGTACACGCTGGCGGCGCGCGCGCATACGGCCGAAACACGGCGCATCGGCCGTGATAATGAAAACGCACGCGAGCGCATACGTACGATAATGATATTCATAATAATTGATATTGTAATGGTTAGCGAGGTTTTTCACGTTTTTCCCGCAATCACGTCTTCAACAAGGAACCCGTCTCACCCTTGCCCTACTACCAACCCCGTAGCCGTAACAACACCATCGAACAATACGTCACACGACCAACACGGTACAATACGTAAACAAACGTGTATGTGGACGCGTGCTTACAAACATTAACATAATATTACATACAACACGTACACTGCACACGTACATAACAGCGATATGCAAGTATAGCACTTATAGCACGACACGGGCACACACACACACACACACACACACATGACGGGGTATTGTGCGTACACGATAATAATATATCGTCGGTTGTCGATCTACTCACCAGATTTCTAGTGGTCAAGGTGCCGACGCTGCAACTGTTGCTGTCGTCCGACATGGTGCCGAGTTGCGGCGATCGACGACCGGATGCGTGCGGTGGTAGGTATGTCCCGATGTGTCGCGGATCTTCCCAAGTCCCCGGCACTACTTGTCGTCCCGTTTCATGTACACCACACAATGACGAAGACGGTTTGTATCGCTTTGGGATCCGGTGTTTTTGTTTTTTTTGCTCACCAAGTCTCGCTGCTTTTCCGGACAAGTGTTGACGCTGATGACGAGTCTCCGACGACGGGACGACGTGAAAATTCGACGAGAGGACGGCGAGAGAAGCGTGACTGTTGCCACGGCTGTCGACCGAAAACGCGGTGGACATACTGATCAGCGATCATGGTGTCCGCCGTGCGGCGTGCTGCGTCGGTCGGCGGCGGCGGCGGCGGGGTAGCCGTGAACATCGGGGCCGCCGAGACGCTCCCTACCGGCCACAAGTGATACCAGCCGAACACGTAAATATTGTTATCATTGCGACGTGTAATATGTATTATGCTACAGTAGTTGTTAATTTGTTATTAATAATTATTTTTGTCATTGTTATCATTATTATTATTAATATTGTTGTTATTGTTGTTACTTCATGTCACTCGTCCATAATATATTAAAATATTATACAAAACGTGTAGTAAAAGATTATGATGTAGTTCGTAATGCTGTACAATATGCCTCGTAACCACCGCGGTTGAACTTGAATAAATATATTTGTACACGATATTCAACACGATTGATAACACCGATTTTCTTACGATACGGTTTGCGATCAGAGATCACAACGATATGTCGCAAAT
The DNA here is from genome assembly GCA_025469195.1 of Chaitophorus viminalis. NCBI lineage: Eukaryota > Metazoa > Arthropoda > Insecta > Hemiptera > Aphididae > Chaitophorus > Chaitophorus viminalis. The sequence continues at coordinate 48,321 of JAIPRK010000742.1, read as the reverse complement.
TATTGTCGCTGCACATTTTTTCCAACATGATTTGCAAAGCACGACGTGTCTTGGCAACTTGCATATTTTTCGTGATCATCAATACATTTTCGGTACATTTTCTGACCATGTTCTTGAACATACGTGGTACATCCTGACACCTGTTTTGCATTTTTACATTTATTATAATATAATGTATTATTTTGGTAAAGCACAATTGAGCATATAATGTACCATTTTAGCATAGAATATTTAACGCAACGTTGCCACACCAAAATTTGTAATTTATTATTTCCACGTATTATTATATTAATATTATTATGACACCAAACTTGGACAGATAAACCGTGACCCGAGCCCACTTTATCGACCATCTAATCGATTAATAAATTAATTCCGATGTATTAAATATATTTTAGCATCGGAGGATACCAAGTTCATTTATACAAATATAAAAACGGAAAAAAATAATATTTTGAGATGGAGGTGTACTTATCATTGGTAAGTACTCTTTACCAATAATAAACGTTCGGCAATAGTTTTCTTAGGTTTTGATAAACGTGATGTGACTGAAACTTCTTGACAATACCATCACATTCAAAATGTAACTGAAAAAATACACAAAATTTGACGGAAAATTTTTTATTCATCTCATCAATCACCATTCTTACCCTCATGTCCCTGCAGTCGTTAAAGTGTTGCTCAAAATACTAGCAGAAACGTGTACTTACTAGAATTAATTCAATTGAACCTAAAGACACAGAATTACAATCAGCTTCAGCTAATGAAATCAAAAACTAGAATTAAATAAAAAAGCTTTCGACCAATATTCAAATTGTAAGAATACATAATCTCTTCTATAATATTTAAGTCAACTTGGAAACATTTACCAAGGTATATCAATTTAAACTATTATTATTGACTTTGAAATATGTTATTTTTTAACTCCTATTATTTTTTGTACAATATGTATCGCGTAGTTTTTTATTAGACGCAATCGTATAGGTTTTCTTTTGTATTTCTATGCTCTTTGAGAAACCGACAAATTTTTTCAATAGTGTTGTAGCCTATCATTTAAAAATAGAAACAAATACATGAATTAATTCAACTTGGAAACCTTTATTATTAATAACAATAACATCCTTACTCTTCTATTGGATGAGGAAAATGAAGACTGAATATGACATTATTCTTCCAAATCTGGTATGAACAAAAAAACAAAAAATCGATTTAAAAATGTAAATATAATAATTTAAGTACAAAAATATTGTTATAAAATATAAGTATTGTTTATTTTGAACTTATAAGGTTTGCTAATTATTGTTAAATCTTTCCATACAATATAATCTTAGATAATATTGTTTTTATATAATTTGACTCCGCAATATTATATAAAATGAAGTTGTTTAGTACGGCTCGGTTATTTCGCCGCTGGACTATATTCGCCGCTGTTTATTTCGATCTTCGATGGCGCACTGCTCTTGGAACAGTCGTGTCTCATGTCGTCAACCGTGGCAACTCGGCAACTGAAAGTGTTACAAGTCTTATTGATTACTGTACTGACAGTTACATGTTGTTACGACAAGTCGCGCTTTAGAAATCAAATGTTCGATTTCCTAATAGAAACTGAAAATCCCTCAAGTTGATAGTGCCACTAATTTGAAAGCTGTTTCCATTCTCATAACCAAAAAAACCTAATAAAATAACCTTGTGTTCAATAAGGTGTATTTTTATGTGGTCATTCAATATAACATTGTCATACCTACTTATTTAAGTATTTAAAATATTATATTTTGTTTCTGTATCAATATTAATTTTATAATAATATATTATTAAAATTACATTTAATAATATTGGAATAAAAATGAAATCGTCTCGGAATAGAAAAATAATCGAAAATCGAAATCATATGAAATAATATTTATAAACTAGTAACCACTCGATACAATTTTATTGAATACTTTTTTTTGGTTCCTTATTAGATTTTTCATTTTTGTTTGAAATCGTTATTAAAAATTAAATATAAATACTATTCTGAATTACAATTTAATTGTTCCGATTAATATAAATACATTTATTATTTTTGGATTATTCCAGCCATTTGGCGCCAATATTCATTTATTGACCATTTGTAACTAAATTATTAGGGTTTTTTCCTAGGGAACGGTTTTCATACAGCGATACCAGTTTCATAGATATACACATTGATCATTGTTAGAGAATAATAAATTTTAAATTATACGAAAACGAAAGACGATAATATTAGTGTAAAGATAGGGACTTGACGGGAATTGTAAATGGTTTTACGTATTACCCATTAGTCATTGGCCATTTAATTATAACTGTTATAAGTATTATTATTACTTACCATTAACTCGTAAAATTATTATTATTATTATTGTTTATCGTCGTCCGTCGACGACAATATAATATGAGGGTATAAAATATCAGTATTAACAAGCTCATAAAACTTATTAGCCAAAGCTTTTTTACCTGATTACAAAATTCCCACGAGTATTTGTCAACAGTTTGTGATGAAAATGTTAGAATTTTGAACACATCTCTGACAAAAACAGAATGTTTGTATCTTTTACCCACTCTCAGAAAAGAAATTAATTGAAAACTTCCAATAGTATAAAATAATAAATAATAATTAATTATATTGAATTTTCAGTGTTTGCGGTTCTATCATAACCAAATAAGCCATATTACAACCATATTACAACAAATAAATCATTACCAATTATTATATTTAAATTATGTTTTTTCATAAACCCTAGTCTAAATGAATACTTTTATTATACTCTAAATTATATTATATATCATTCTATTAATTATTACATGTGAATTATTTTACTTTATAAATCCTAATTGTCTAATTTATACTTTTATTATTATATCCATTTTATATATATATAATTTGTATTTTTATGAAATTGTTTATGTCTTAGATAAAATTATATTGAGCTTTGCCCGTTTGAATAAATAATTAATAAATAAATAAAGACTAATAGATCAGACAAAATTTTAAGTTCAAAAAATGCAACAAGCATAATTAAAATGATTTTTTTTTTGTATTTGAAGATTATTTCGAATATTTAATAAAAAGTATTTGGATTGTATTTTAAATACTTATTAAACCTTGTAAAACATTGATTATGTATATAAATACATCAAACACAATATTATACAACTTCGAGAGTTTGAAATAAATTGTGATCAGCTTCACATTTTTTAATTATAGTTATTTTTATCATGTGAGTTATGGTCAGTCATAAACTCATAATTACATTATATATATATATATTATATATATATATATGAAAAATAATTTTTAAATATCATAGTAATTATATGATGTATGTAAATGAATCAAAAAAGCCCTTTACACCAAAGAACATATTTTTCTGAGACGATGGTGTTCCTAATGAAATATTTACATTATTTAAAATGGGATTATCATATATAATTATTTTTCTATTATTTAATTCAAAAAAGGCTTATATTTTGACGATATTTATAGATTTGAATTTATCTAACTTGTTTGCGGCTCCTCCTTTTTTATTTTAAAAATATTATTTTCTATATCTATATAAATCTCGAACATGATTGCGTCTATAAGAAGATACAATATTACGATAAGATTATAAATAGTGGAGACATCTATTCCACATAACATAAATAAAAAATAAAAAAAGTGACTACCTAATTTTTTTAAACATGGCTTTATACACTGCTGAAAAGAAATTATTTTTTAGATGAAAGTAACCCATATTTGTTTTAAAAATCGGTTAACCGGTGCCTTTCTAAAGTTGCAGGGACTGCTACTGCTCACTGTAGTGTAGACATGCTTATGTTGAGGAATATATTAGTTTTACCATGCTTTTTTTGTACCATGTATATGATTTCGACCAGAAACACTGTTCCAATCATCACAAGGTCCAATAAATTATGGAAGGGTTTTGTGATAAATGTTGCCTAGCTGAAATTTTTGAATACTCAGTACAAAACAGATGTTCCAAGTTCAATATTTAGCTGAACATTTTTACCTAACGTTCAGAGACTTGGCTAATAAATTATAACACAAGTCTTAGAGCTGTCTTTTGACTTTTGACTTATTTTTCGTTGTTTTTTGAAACAGAGTTAAACGGAATGTTTTGGTTTGGAATTTTAGTTAATACTCAGAAACTATGTACTTTGTGTTTCGTTTTAACTATTTTGAGTCAATTCTTATGTTTCAAAAAATGTGTTTATTTTTATCTAGTACTAATTAATATTTTATCATTAATATAAATTATTAACTGAATAATTTAGTTAAAATTAATTTGAATCTATGATTATTTACTTTAGTATTTTCATGAATTATTTGACGGAGTATATGAATAGGCAACTTAATAATCATCAGTGACACGTCATATATAATATTATGATATTATATTATAATATCTTAATTTATTTTACAAAAAGCCAATAGCATTCATTAAATATACTTAGGGCCATTCTTACCATGTCCGGTTAAGTGTCGGTTAAGACTAACCGGTAGAATTCTGTCGGTTAACACATGATAAATTCTTCCGGTTAGCGTTATCAGGCACTAACCGAACATTGTAAGGACGGCCCTTAATATATTTAATCAATAACCATAGGCAATATAATTTGTAAGTTATTCATTGGTAAATAGTAATTATATTAAAACCCATAATCCATTAAAAATTTAAATAATTACGATCCAATGAATTTCACTATTTCTACTGCGATAGAAACTTAAAAACCCAATATTGTATGCAAATAAATAATAATTGAGTATAGATGCTATATTAAAGAAGTTTAAGTTACCTTCATAACTCCTCCTCTTTATGTAATCCTATATTCTATCCTGTTCTGTGGAGTGCACTAGTGGCATTGTTAGCCATCGATATCGACAAAATTCATGCACGTGGCACGTCCATTACATTATGTTAAATCCAAATTTCCCGTTTGATTAATATTATATTATCATAATGTTATACGAACTTAATGCAATATAAATTATATTTTCTATACGATATTACAATGTCAAATGCCAATGCCATACCATTTTGCGTGCGGCAACTGAGCTAATAGATATGGAAATAATATTTTCGTTATAACTTATATTTGTTGGACTTAAACAAAAAATTTTGAGGAAAAGTTTATGTATTATTAATCATGTATAAAATTATAAAATGAATTATAGATGAAAATAAAATATAATAAGAAAATTAAACAATTTTAACATATTCATAAAAATAGATAACACATTATAAGTTGTAACATAAAACAAAATAAATAATACCTAGTAGCTTAAAATGTTAGTCATATTATTTGTTTAAACATATATATATATATATATATATTTTGTCAGTGTATAAAATATGAGTAATCATCTTCAAAATAACGATTAAAGTACTACCAAAACCAAACCACTAACCATCCAACTCCTATTGACAACCCATGTAACTGCATAACTTGATAACTCGTGTGGGCGCCACTGATCCACCACGGATCTCTATTACATTATTTATACTTTTAATTGCTTTTACTTCAATAGTTTAAACCATTGATTATAAAAGAATGTATTAATTCTATAGTCTATGGCTTAAATTTAAACTTATTTAAGTAAATATATATTATAAGTATTTCAAATTTAATGAGCTATATTAAATTATTAATGAATTGTAATATATTTTATTTTATCTTTTTAAAAACCAATCATATTATTACATGTTTGATATTAAGTTAGTGAATATTTAGTTACATGTACCAGCCTTTCTAGATGCTTAATTCATTATAATTTATAGTATAGTTCTATTTGTTCTAGTGCAGATAGATGTAAGAATAATTTAAATAAGTATGTATTTGAACTTAAGGTATTTGTAATTATATTAAAATTATGTGATAAATAGCAATTTTACTTGAAAATTTAAAAGTAGCAATAATACAATCATTTCTGTCATTTAAGTAACATTTTGAAATAAGTTAAAGCATTAATATTTCATATAATTTTTGATTTTAAATTTAAATAAGGAAAAATTTTAATTTTTATGTTATATTTTATTAATAGAATGAATGAATAAAAAATCTGTTCTGGCTTTTCACTACTTCAAAATTCCCGCCACTGGCTTGTGCGTGGCATCGGCCACCGTTCCGCTCACGGTTGGTTGGTCACACTGATTACCATGACGCTCATGGCTGACGGACGTTCGCTCGCTTTTGTGTCGTTGTTTTGCTCGGCTCTGTTCTTTGTTCTTTCTCTTTTACACCTCTCTTCGTACTGTTCCCTCTTCGTCCCATTCGCACGACCGGCTGCTCTCGTTATTTGTTCTTACTTTGGTGCACCCCACGTGTTCAAGTGTTGCTTATGCACTTGCCACCTTTCCGTTGTGCTCTACACTCTATACTCAGTGTTATAACCATTTTACACATATATTACCGTAAGTACCCGTTACTCCACAAGCCACATGCAGTTCATCTCTGGACAGTCGTTACTCTGCGAAGACCACGTGTTATCGTTGCTCCAAATACACTCGTCACTCCGCGTGCCAACCAGCTCCGGATATCTGCTGCTCCGCATACCGGTTGTCGCCTATGGTGATCTCCATTAGGCTCACCCCTCGATCATGATAATTATAATAGGTATCAATAAATAATGTGTGATCCCGATAATACTTGTGTTATATTTTTTTAGCTACCCACAATTACAGCTCCTTTGACTGACACACGAGAGATCGCGTTCGAATAGGCCTTTTGCGTCAATATTTTTGTTAGCAGAGCGTGGTTTCGTCTATTAACGGACCAAGGGTCAGCCTTTGGATCTGTAGTGAGTGTTGAAATATATTGCATATTGTTATAGGGTGTAACATTGCTCATTGTGCTATCGTCTATCCTTATTATTTAGTATGCATATTGTGTAATCTCTTTGCTCAGAGATTGATTATTATTATTTAAATATTTGTATGACATTATTTGCTCCTATTAATTGTTTATACAACTATTGTTTGATTATTATAAATTGTATTTAATTTTTGCTCAACGTATTGTCTGCTCTGTCATACACATGTATTGTTTTGTTATATATATATTTTTAATATTTGTATGATCATACAATGCTTTGCTCTTGTATTTATTATAAGTCATCTAGTTTGAAATATTAATCGGCTTATTGACTAGTATAGTAGGTTGATCTATGCTCTATATCATCTCACTCTCTTTGTTTTGTTCCTTTATTATTGTTGCTTTGTCTAAACATCTTGTACACCATAACTACCGAACAACAACGCGCTGATAGAGCCAAACAACGGTTCGACTTAATATTTTTAGCTCGTGATAAACTGTCATCCGCCATTACAACAAATACTTAGGTGTTGAACTCAATTACATAATATGACATGCAATTACGCCCACTACCAGTTTAGGTAAGTGCCAAGTATGCTAATTTACCCTTGGCAGATCCAACATTCGATACACGAGCTCCGGTGGAACTCTTGGTCGGCGCAGACATGTTCCCTCAAATATGGAAAGATCAGAGTATGTCCTTAGGTCAAGGCTATCCATCGGCATATGCTTCTGTATTTGGATGGGTGCTGATTGAACCCATTCTGGAAAGCCCAGACATTGGCGCTCGTTCAATGTTGACTTCAATGGGAACGTTTATCAAGGCCCTGATGGGATGATTCTGGGAAGTCGAAGAACCAGAAGATATCCCGCTTCAGTTTACCAAGGATAATAGCTGCAAACAAATCTTCAGATTGGAAGTATCGTGGGACACTCGAGGTCATTTTAGTGTAACTCAGTCATTCCAAAACGACAGCTCAGTTGATTTCCCTGGAATGTGTTAGGTTGCTATGCACAGGTTGCAACAGTTGGAACGCAAGTTGTCCAGAGATCCAATGCTGAATCAGTCTTACCACAAGTTCATGAGTGAGTATGAGCATCTAGACTCTCAGGGGTGGCCACATGACTAGGTACGAAAGCCACATATATCAATGAAATTATATCAAGAGCCAAATTATCTAATCTGCACTTTTATACCAAAAAAGTAATATTCTGTAAAGTAATTCTGTGTTGAACAGTCCTGTTGTAAACACCTTAATTTTTTTGTAAAATATTTGTAACATTTTACCGATACTTATTGCAAATGTTATTTACGATGTCAATTTCTAAAAAAGTGGTTAAACGTAAATATGAAGAAGAAAAACGGGAATTAAAATTAAAATGGGAAGAGTTATAGTTTTCATACAGAAAAAAAAATTTATTTTTTGTAAATAAGACCGTGAGCCGCATACAATTATGATGAGAGCCGCATGCATTTTGTGAGCCGCAATTTGACCACCCCTGATCTAGTGCATATGTCTTTTATTGAAGAACCAGAATACTACATCATTCCACACCATGCCGTATTCAAGTATTCAGATGGAGATCTTAAACTCCGTGTTGTGTTTGATGCCTCTGCTCGATGTCATTTAGGCGTCTCACTCAACAGCTATCTACTGGTTAGCCCTAAACTTCAACAAGATCTTGTGACCGTGTTAACGGGTTTTCGTGTTAACAAAGTGGCATTTACCACTGACATCTGCAAGATGTATAGGTAGATTAAAATCCATCCTAAACACCAGTTTTTCCAGCATATAATATGGAGTGAAGCGCCTCACGCTCCTGTTGCGGAATATACCTTAAACTCCATTACCTATGGAGTTAACTGCGCACCGTACTTGGCGCTCAAAGTACTGCGTTACATAGCTGAGAACGATTATAACAATAAACCAGATGTAACTAAAGCTCTACTCCATCAGACTTATATGAATGACATCTGCTTCGATGCAGATTCCGCCGAAGATGCCAAGCTGCTCCAAAGAAACCTCATATCCACTTTAGCCAGATCGGGCTTAGGGTTGAAGAAACGGGCTATCAACGCTCCAGAGATGGTCTTTCAGTTACGTCCCGAGGACTATACTCAGAATCCTCTCACGTTCGATCACAGGGATGGTATTCAAGTACTTGGTATGAAATGGTATCCAGCTCAGGACCACTTCTCATATTATGATATTTTAAGTGTACGATTAGTTCTTACTAATTCTCTCCATGATTGCGCGAATTTTTGATCCACTCGGCCTACCATCTCCAACCATTATGTACGTTAAATTACTCATGTAACGTTTGTGGTTAGAGAAGATCGGTTAGGATAATCCACTTCCTGTTGATATTAGGGAAGAATATAGCCATTTCTATACCTAGCTCGTTATGTTAGCTTTCAGCGCTTCGGATGCCACGCTTTATCAGCAGCACTGCTCAGTTTCGTTCATGCTCTGCGGATTTGGTGGTGCCTCAGAAAAGGGCTATGCAGCATTCCGTCGATTGTTAGGTGTGAAGACGAAACTGACACCAATGAAGATGATTTTAATTCCGCGTTTGGAACTGTGTGGTGCAGTATTACTGACATATTGGCTGATCTGCTTGATTATAAATATTAATATTTTGAAAAACTTCTATCTATGTCCACTGAAGTGATTGGAGCCAAATATTCAGAACTGAGGTCATCAGGAAACGATTCTTTTGAAGCTTTTTCGCCATTTAGAATTTTCAAAATTGATAACATCGTTTGAAAATCAGTATTTTTCTAAGGATCAGCCTTCAATTTTTTTTTCATTTCATTTCCGATTCTATTAACTGCTGCTGATTCAATTTGAATATCAATATCTTTTATAATTTTTATCGAGTCATATAGACTGAGTCCTGAAGTTTTTAACTTGGTAATATAATCAGCCAGAGCTCCAAAGTTAACGTTTATGTAAACGAAATTACTTTTTACATTATTATCTCTCATAAGATCCTGTGCATTTTCAAATGACGTAGAATTATCTTTGTTTAGACCCATAATGATACTTTAAAAAATTTGAAAATGTTCATAAAATAAGTGGCGGCAGCTTTTAGCCATGTACCCCATCTGTCATAGACATGATGTACCAGACCTCATCTGATCAATACCGGTTGTGATGGTAAAGGAATATTAGGTGTCATTTCCTTGAAATATTGAACACATGATGGGCATTTCAAAAATATTTTTTTGATATTTGATATTAATTGATCTACTTTTGAGAAGTGTTCTCAAATCTCTTCCGTAACCTTATGTAATACATGGGTCATTATTTTGATTAGAAGGCATCGTCTAAGAAGTTCTCAAAAAACAAAAAAATTCAAAATGCATCAACTTCCGAGCCCTACTCATAAGGCATAAATATTATTATGTCTATTATGATTTCCTCAATACCTACTATGCACTGAAATGCGACTGTTGACTCAGGGAGCCGTTATAGGTGTTAGGCTCGTTCTGGAATCTGCTGATTGCAACGTTTCCTATAGCGTCGTGTTGCCCAAGTTGGGTCTTATATTCTGAAATAACATTTCATATACTGCAGAAACTAAAATCTATGACGAAACCGCATAAGACTTACTAGTTATTCAGTTTTATACCACGTTTTCAGATTATTCAGTAATTTTTATCCATGATACAATTTATAATGGCATTAAATTTAATTGCCTTTATAAATATGTTTCCAGCTTTAGGATCCGTTTTAGATAGGTAAGATAGGTTTCATTGTATAATTGTATTTCACATGTTGCTAATGAATCATAATTCATAACCAGTAATGTAAAAATACCGTATTATATTTTTCATTTATATAATATGTGTAGGTATGTTACAGTATTTTAAGAAAAAATGTTTGCTGATTTCTATTGTTAAATATAGTTATCCAAGTTTAGTAAGATCATAAATTCATAACTATTACAGTTTATTTATGAATAATGATTCAATAATGATGATTAAATATTCAATTAAATTATTGAAATTATGCGAGTTAGGAAATAGTAAATAGGCACATAAAAATGTTTTGTTCATAAGTTTTGAATATTAAGTTTTAATAATTTTAGTAATTAAAATTGGTATGTAGGTAATTATTTAATTTGTAAGTGTTAACTGTGTTTACTGTGTAATAAATAAGAACTTATAACAAAAAAGATTCAAACTTTATTATAAAATATAGAAACATAAATTAATGACTTCTTTAAACAGTTTTTAAGAACTTTTGAAACAATTTGTCAAAAAATCATGAATAATTAATTATTAATATATATAATGCAGTTTGTGGAGACCATCTATCGTGACCGTCATTATAATATTATCACTATTATCAGTTGAAACAATATACATTGCATGCATCATCGGCCTACCATTTATCACTATGTTGTTTTTTATTTTTTTATACACAATGTATAATACAATATTATATAGTTTGTATTATACAACTTACATTACAGTTCATAATTAATACTCAATAATGTAGCCATTAAATACTTTAGAACATACAAGTAGGCATCTATATATTATAATCAATGATATTACCTATTTTATAATTATATCCATCATTTGAGCAGGTACATAAAGCATTTAATTAATTTAAATTCATCAATGACCTAAAACCCTATTACAGTATAATACCCTATCATGTCTCTACCATCATTCATCAATACTTTTCGAATAATAATTGAAAAAAGAAACTAATTTAGTCGATACCACAAAAACAGCCGATTTTATCAAAATATAATTTTTTTAACGCTTATGGCTTGTAACATTCTTTTATGCTGCTCCGATAATTTTTTTTTAGATTTACTGATAAGAGAAACTTCTTTATTACATTTCACTATATTTTCAAGTCTCAAGTATTGGTACTAAAATTTCTATATAATTTTTAACTACAAAAAGTAGGAAAGTTTTCGAGATTTTTATCAACATTTCAAATTCAAACGCTTATTTTTAAAAATTGAAACAACAAATTGTTTAGATTTTTTCACACGAGTAAGCATAATACTATGAGGAATATTGTATTAAAATTTCAAAATGTTGCGGCCACTCAAACTTTTTTTAGTGATATTTTACGAAGAAAATAAAGGATAGCGGCGAAACAAACGAGACTGCCTATTACAGTGGCCGCTCGAGGATTTTTATTGAAGTAGTACACATCCAAAAACATTATAACCAATAGATATGATATATATGTGTGTGTGTGTTACGGACTTACAGTAAAAGTACGAATACCGGTGTAACCTAGGATTTACCGGTAATTCCTAGGTTTTGCCGAATGCCGTCGGTAAATGTTTAAATTTCAGACTTTTATTGATTGGTTTCTGCGTAAAACCTAGAATACGCAACAAAGTTTGATTAAAATCCGAATAATTTTAGTATAATTTTTTTTTTCACTAATAATTATATTTCTGGCATAATATTATTTTTAATAAAATATCTTTCCATTAAATTATTTTCGTAATTTTTATTTTCCAGAGAATTAGTTTCCAATATTCGTCCGATTAATTGATTCGTCGGTCGCAGAAAACAGAAACACAATTGTTCTTTTTGAATTTACGATAGTGATCGACGAACATTATCTGCTGATAATCGGAATTTAAAACGAATGGGAGTAAAAATAATACCGACGTGAAACGGCGACGTTCAAAATAATTCGTTGAAAACGATTAATTGACTATGTGCACAGAAACGAATGTGCACATCAATTTCATTATAACTGGGGGTTTCGACTCGTTTTAATTTTTACACAACGATGTGTGCACAACTACACTATAAAACCGCTCGGCTGTTTGGCCTTCAAAATAACCCAATCCAAATATTATATTATTTTCGTATTCTGAATTTCAATATATTTTATATTTTTAATATATAGGTAGCGTACACATGTGCACATATTCATGAACCACCACTGTCCTATTGGCTATTACTACCTAATAACTATTGATTATTAGTTTATTATAGTTTATAAGTACCTACAGTTTACATCTTATAAGTTATTATATACAATTCTGCTTTTAATCTGTAGTTACACGCCCATCTCGAATATTGGACAAAGATTCGCCCGATCGATAATCGTCGCTAACGTCTATATATTAGACTATTGGGAGTTATATTTTTTTCATAGATTAGGTGTAAGCATCACTATTAATTTCATGTACGGTTAGATGGTTGTTAATTAATAAATGAGGTGCCAAGCACCACCCAGATTGAAATCTACGAAATGGTCATGTAATGAAATGGAATAATTAGAAAATTGAATATTTCAAAGATAAAAATAGGCGGTTTTGCATATAAATAAGATATTAATACTCAGTACGCATTGGCGAGGTACAGTATTGGTATAAGATAAGCCGATGTCGATTTAATGAAAATTATGATTTATATTTATAAAAACAAAGGTTAATACATTTTTTATAGTAGGTGCCAGATTAAATCAACAATAGAAGTCTTTCGTCATCTTGTTTTGGTATACTTACCTAGTTTTAAATATTTTGTGAGTGAAAACATTAATAACGCCATTATTGGTTTACTTTTATATATAATGTTCATTCTTCAATACAACTTAACCATAAGCAGTATCATTTATAATGTATTTAATAAAATATAAATTGGTATAACAATTCTCTGCGACTCATGATTTCGTCTTGTTCAATGTCTAAATACCTATTTTTAAATGAAGCCAAAAGCTTTTATTATGTAAGGATTGAACAAATTAATAACAATGACATTTTTAGGTATAATTAACTTTGAATAAATATATCAATAAAAAAAGTTACAACTCTGTACAAAAAAAAAAAAAATCTAATAAACTATTTATGTTACAAATATAGATAATATTTTAAATTATTAATTATATACATGACATATTTATTATGTTTTAAAATTATACAAATCGAAATTAATAAACTATTTTTCCTTCACCTCCTCCAATATATTTTCTCTCCGATTATCAATATAATATTATTATTTACATTTTCTTTTTTACAAAATCGTTTATTTGAACATTAATTAAACAATTTGAATAAAAAAATATTTTTAATAAATTATATAGGATAATTAACTAAATTACAATGTTAACTTATGAGAAATATGTTAAGCAAATGGTCAAAAAGAAAATCATTTAAGAAACTATTGCTATAACAATATAAAAATATTTTATTATTTCCGAGTTTGAGCAGAAATATTATTTATGAATAAACTTATTAATAAATAATGTTATATTTAACTATTAATTAAGTTCGAATATTAAACTGGTCCCTAGATACTTATGATAATTTTTTTTAAATTTGGTCTTGGATTTATCTGAAATTAAACAGTGTTATTACTAAATTATACAGATCTGTTTGAAATCTCGACATTTGTCTTGTTTATATTACTTAACTAAACAGGTTTTTTTGTGTAACTGTATTAATTATACAAGTTAATTATCAGTTAATTATTCTACGTTTATAAAATAAATAAAGTATTAATACAATAGTTATTATTATTAGTTTTTACTTATAACATAATGCAATACTTAAAAAATTGTAACCAAACAATGAGTAAAACCGGGGAGAAAATATTCTTGAAAATAGGTTAGTAGATGATGGAAAAATACCAACAAATTTGGAGTTATTGAGGTGTGAACGTTTATTTTTATGGTAGTTAACAATTTTACTACTACTAGTAATAGCCTATAACAATTTTTACGAGTTATCAATAGAATTTGTAAAATATATTTTCCTTATTATAATCCAATGAATAATTTTCAAAGAAATTATTAATTAAACAAATTTATTGAAAGTAATTATACAAAAACAATTAGGTCATACCTCAAGCATAATGTAATAACAGAATAAGAGTAGTTGCATGGTAATACCATACTTTTAGTGTTATGAATACTTTAATTATTAATACTAAATTATTCCATGGAATAAAAAAAAATCAATAATGTTGTGTTTTTAATCCAATCACCCTATTGAGATTAAAAGTCAAAATAAATGTATAATATACATACATAATATAATGTGCAAATACGAAAAAAATACTTTTGTTTTACGTGGAATCAACAATAATCCTGTACAAACCAAAGATATTATAATCTATAATAATATAAATAATCAAACATTGTCAACTTCCTGACCATTTTGGTAGATAATAAATAATGGGAAAATGTAGGTATACATTTATTAGATATATTTGGTTGTATTTTTATATTGTATTAATTTATTTCATGGTAGGTAGTGATTGAAAAGTAAGAACCTACTCAGTTATACAATATAGTATATACTATTTCATTAATTATTCACTCATGTATAAATTTAAAAAAAAAAAGGTTTTTAAAGTGCAAAACTTATAGAAATATTTATTTTAGTTTTATACTTATAATAAAAATACATTATCATTCATCATATATAGAAATACCTTATTGCCTCAACAAAAAATTTGTAATTGCCTATTGTTAATGAAATACAATTTTGTCTAAAATGGAATTGGTTTTGGTCCCTAGCCATTGACTTTCGAACAAATATGGCAATTAATATTTATTTAAATTAATATTTTATAATTTTATTTCATTATATTCCCACAAATTATTATTTATTTGTTAAATAAAATGAAGGAGCAAACGATATTATATTACATTTTTAATACAACCATGCAACTACTAAGGTAAATTATTTTAATATTATCCAGAAAATAATATTTAGTGTTTTCTTTTAATTTTCCGGCTGTGATATCAATGAAAAACAACTTTTGGATATTGTCGGAAGTATGTCAGGTGAAGGCGTTTGTGGTGAACTACCCAAACGAACATACTGCCCGAAATTCCTTAATATCGAATTAGAAAATGGCACATTATCTATCGATAGACACCTCCTTCTCCCCTGAAGTCCTCTGTGTACAACCATATTTTTTTCATCTAAAGACCTTTGGCTCAAAAGTCCAGGACCCATGTTGAGATCAGTGTGACTTGTGTGTCCTACTAACATTTCCGCTTCCCAGTTCTCCCATCTCGGTGGAAATTCCTCTTCCTCATCATCTGTACAATTCATATCAATCCTAGTCTCATCGTGATGCCATGACGGTTCCGGAATAATTGATTTAGGTAGATCTCGAAGTTCCATTTTCTCTTCTTCCGATCGATCTTCCCAAGATTTACTCGATAACAAAGCAGGACTGTGAGAATTGGGATTGAAACATCTTGGATTATCTATGGCGAATGGCGATAGACTGTTGAATGAAGAAATCTTTGGGCACATCACTGTATCTACTGAATCGTTTCTCTAAAATAAATTAAATTGAATTAAATATCTCTGAAAATAAATAAACATAGATTAAAAACCTACTATAAATGGATTATCCTCATCTTCTTCTATATTTTTTGAATAACTATCAAGCAATGCTCCTAACTTGCTTTCATCGATAGGTTCATCACATAGTTTCTAAGAATTCATAAATCGAGTTTAAAAATATGAAAATTCCTAAGTTGTAAAATAAATTTTACCTGATTGAATTGTTCACAAAGCGTACTTATTGTGTAATCACGTTTATTAATTTCGGATTCCAATTCATCTATCTTATCTCGATATTTACCTTCAATGTCATTCTGAAAAACATATATATACCAAAATATAAATCTATTATAGAAAATATATTATGGACCGAATAATTATAATTTTGGTTCATCATTGAACTTACTAAACATTTTTCGACTATTGTCTTCACCCCACTCAATATTTCATCGCAACAATTTTCTCGTAAATCTGACCGCTTTGCTATATATTGCACGGTGTCAGTAGACGGTTGTTTGGATATCTTTGTATTTGAAGTATTTCGGGAAGACTCTAGCAAGTCAGTCTTATTAGACAAATCCAGTGGGATTAGATCAGGATTTTTACACTGTGAGGTTATACTGTCGGGAAACCCGAATAAAGAGCTACAAGAATCTGGTGACGATTCTATCGTCCGACGTTGATTGAACGTAACGTTTCTCGTCAATTTGGAGTGTCTGGCAGCATACCCTTCTATAGTTTGTGATGTCATTAGTTGGTTAACTCTGTCGTTACCAAAACAATTAGATGATAACTTTTTAAGTATATTCTTAAGCCGTATTCGTTCAGCTGTTTCATTACACTCGTCAGGTGTAGTACTAGACTGTTCTGGTTTACGCAACTTTTGGTTTCTCAAAACTACCTCTAAAGCTACCGCCTCCGAGTGACTTCGAGTTAATTGATTACAGTACGAAACGTCCATATTCTTGCATCCTGCGGAATCTAGACTTGCACTCCTCAAAAATGCTTTTTCTTCAAGTTCCGCTAGTTTTTGTCGTTCATTCAATATTTTCAATTTCTTAACGAATGACAAATTGGAATACTCGGGTGATAAATCATTTATTGAATCATAACGTCTTTTTGTGCCATCCAGTTGCAACACTTTTGGCCTTTGTACTATTCTAATATCACATTGTTCCTTAATAATATTATTTTCAGTACGTTTTTTGGTTAAATTATTGTGAGCCGATATGTTTTGAGCAATCAATGAGCCCTGCTTGTATTGATCATCTAATGTTTGGCACATTACAACAAACCTGTTTTTTGAACTACCTATATTTGTATTGGAAAATTCGGTAACAGGTTTAATGTTTGATTGATGAGACGATGATTCGCATGGGTCCTCAACATTCAATTTTAAGTCATGTAACTTGGCTTTTGGAGTGAGAACCGTGGCTTTTTTCAAAAGAGACCAAAATTTAGTGTTCGCTGTTGGTTTTCTTGGTTTAGTATGAACCTCGGACAGTAATTGCTTTAGACTTGCGGCTTTCGAGTTTTCTTTTTTTGGAGTTTTTAATTTAACATTAGATTTTACTTTCAGTGTAGTTTCAGTCACATCTGGTTCGATTTTTTTTGATCTATTTTGCATAACGATTTCTTGGTCATTTTTTTGTTTGAGAATTAAAAGTCTCTGTAATAATGGAAGTCCAGCACCGATTACTTCAGGATTCATCGATTCTTTTCGAGTTTCAGACGTAGGAGGTGGAGGTGACAGTAAACACTTTTTAGATTCACTGGCCCGGGGTTCTTTTTCTGATTTGGCTTTATTTAGTATTGGAATACCTGGAGATAAAGGCCTTGGGTCTTCATCGCTATGATCAGTTCCCGAGGCTAACTCGTCACTCCATACCCGTGGCATTCTTCTTAAAATACTTTTACCACTCGTATTTTCTGACTTGCGGCCACTACTAGTCAACGGTTGTAACTCCATACTCTCCTCCACCACAGCTCTGTAAAAATATAATATACATAATATAAAAAAGATGATTTTCTATTAAACAATTTTAAAAATATGTAGTTGACATTTTTGAATTAATATTTTGTACAAATTAAATTTATTTTATTTTAATATAATATATTTAAAACTATATACAACACTTTGTTGTAATTTATTTAGTTTAAAAAAGTTTAACTATTCATATACCTAACATTGATTTGTCTCACCTAGTGCCACGACGCCCTTTTGAAAAAGCATTTCGAAGTCCTTTGACATCACTGCGAATTTTTTCTACAATACCACTACAATTTTCCGCAGCTTCAGCTCGAGATTTTATGCGATCGGCCACTATTTTTTGAAACAGATTTTTAAATTAGTTATGATTATTTAATAAAAAAAAAACTATTGAGTATACAATTAATATTACCTACCAGCTTTATTTGCATTTCTTGCTTCCATTAAACGTTTTCTACCGAGTGTCTGAAGAATATCTTGAGCTTCAGGATAGTCTTTCATTGCTGCAAGAACATCTTCACGAGATAAACTAAATAATTCAGAGTATCCAACTGAACGTACGTCAGCAGTTCTCCTATAAATTACGTTATAGTTAGTATAATTTATCGGAATGATTATAAAATTTACAATCATAATATAGTTGGAATAAGGATTTAAATGTTATGATTTTTATTATAATTTTAATTTTAATTTTTATAGGAGATAAGTGATTTTTTAGTCAAGTGTATTACCGGAAATTTGTGAATATATGCATTCCTAGGATTTACATAGTGCGAATTTAATGTTACAATAAAAGTATAAACCATAAAATAATATTTAATCAAAAAATGTTTGTTATTTAAAAATTTAATTTTTAATTTATTTATGGTAGCATACAGTTGGTGGCTTAGTGCGTGACATTTTGAATTACATAAAATATTATTTTTAATAATTTTTGGATTCACATTTTGTTTTGCGTGTGTATTTAAAAAAACTGTGTCCAGTTCTTGTTGACTGCTGAGTGTTGGGTTGCTATTGATTGTTAGGCTAAAGTAATTTTTCCAGTTTTATCAGATATATCACATTCTTTTACCTATTTTCATAAATTAACATGCACATGATAAGCAACTTATCTGTAATAACATATATTATGATTATCAAACATAATAAATGTATGTAAAATATTAATTGGTATGTACTTACAATGTACACTAAATACTAAAATATAATTGTGTGTCAATTGTATATATTCCCTGTTTGAAGTTTGGTATTCTATTGAATACCTAGTCATTAAATGAATTTTATATTTTTCCTGTTCATTTATGGCATTTTTTAGAATTCAACACTTTGCCGGTAATATATGTTATATATATTATCTTGTAAAGTAAGATATAATATAATAACTAAAAAAAATATTATATACTTATTGAATCCATCCAGGTTGAGAATTCCTATTTCTCCAAAGAAATCACCAGCTTTCATAATCGTCAAAACATGTCCAGTTTCACTACTATTTTGAGTAAAAAAAAAAAAATAAAGAAGCAATTTGAGTATATAATTATATAGTTAAAATTTTTTTTCTTACTCACCTAATAACTTCTAAAATTCCATCAGCTATGATGAACATTTCTCTGGCTACTTCCCCTTTCCGGCATATTAAGTCCCCAGGTGTAAATATGTAAGCTTTCATTTTGAGAACTAAGTCGTGTAGAAATTCGGGTTGGCATTCTTGAAATATTGTTACCTATGAACGTTTATTAGTACATACTGAAATAGATAACTTTTCGGCATGACTTAGGTATTACTTTTTTCAGCACCGCTAAATTGACGTGTAACGCTAGCTCGGTTTTTAGTTTATCCGGAAGAAGACCAAGTGCTGTGTTTATATCACCGCCTCCCTGAATACGGCCCCTTCAACAAACCGGCAACAAAAAAATAAAAATGTTTTTAGTCTTATCATACAAAACGTGGACCGAGGAGAGAAAATTAATCAATCATTTAATTTTGACATATCCATGCGCTTTCTACGCTATTGGATTTTCGAATACAATTTGAAGGATGTCAACCAGCAGGGAAATGTATTAAGTTACACCTAGCACGACGGAGCGCCCGGTGGATGAGCATTTTACAGTGCATGTAAGTGTATAGAATTTCGAATGCTGTAATTCAATTAGTTGAGTACACAAAAAACAATATTCACCTGGACCAAGAGTAGTCGTACCATCTTAGCACTCTCTTTTTCATGCCACTAGGTACTTTGTGATGTCGCATGTACAATTTGGCACCGTCTAATAGACGTTCGAACTCCAACCTGTTTGCATTTCTGTTTGTTATCACGTTACCCACCTGTCCTGAAAATAAGGAAATCAATAAACACCTTTGGGCAAAGAACGTTATATAAATCGTTAGATTGCGTAAACAACATACCGACAATGGTGGCAAATATGAATACTCCGATCAAATAACTGACGATAGTGAAGACATATCTATAAATATTTAATATTTGTACGGTATGAGAACTGCATCATCGTTTATATATTTTTAATAGAAAAAAAAAACTAGTTCTAAAATGTTTTCAATTTTTAAACGATGATATTTTCTATATTAAATTAAAACTATTATATCGATGTAGTAGTATGATATAACCCATACTTACTCGGCATTGGTTTCTGGTGTGGGTAGATCGCCTATAGTGGTTAGCGTGAGAGTGGACCAGTACAACGAGCCCAAGTACTTTCTAGTTAAGGTAGCATAGTCTCCCGGCTTGTATGGATACACCCAATCACCTTTAAATCCTTCTGCTTCGGATAATAGATAATAAAAACATCCAAACCAATGGGCCAGTATCAATAAAATGTGAATTAAATTGATCACTCTCCAAAAATTTGGGTAAACAGTTCTTGATTCCACCATATAGTAATAATCATATACTCTGTACACCTATGGTTGAAAAATAAAATTATTTCGTTTTTCGTACACATTTGATAGTAGTATATTAAATACATGACAATAATGATAATATCAATTTGGGAAAAAATTGAAATTAATAATTGCTTATAAATATTAATAGCCTGAATAGGTATTATATAAATCTTGTATAAAATATTGGTTTTATGATAATTGTTTTGACTATTAGCTCATGCGTTTTTAATAGAAACTTGATTAAATGAAATGCTAAACTATTTCAATTGAGATTGAAACATGTATAACGGAGAAATTGATATAAATTATACTGTACAATATTTTGAAACAACGCAAAACATCAATTATTTAGCAAAACATAGTTATCAAGTACTGAAAAATAACAATAAGATGACAATGCTTTTAAATTTAAGATTATAACGCATTATTTCGATTTGTCAACCTAAAATATAAGGCTAAATTTATAAAGGCGGATTCATTTAACATAAAAAACTACTTTGTTTGTTTTTCAAAATAATATTTGTATGTATAAAAAAATTGAAGTATAATACTCATTTTTATCAAAAGGTATGTTATTTTTTGTGTAAATGTGTTTATTTTATAAAATAAATTTAATCTTGAAACCTCCCGAAATTCAAAGTCTTGTAGCTGTATTTCAATCTATCATAACAAAATTAGGTTTGCCAAACAATCATCGTATAAAGTCTTCAGACGATAACTTATACTTTAACACAAGAACACATTTAACGCATGTTGACTCTGAAACAAACTTTATATTTAGATAGTTTATAACATAAAATGATTAAACTAATATAATGTATTATTATTAATATCATGTAAAGTAAGTATGGATGTTAGAACAATGTAATTTTTCGACTTGGACCTTTATGAATAAAAATTAAATTTAAATTTAAAATATAGTAAAATGGATAGTATAATTATTATTTATTTTGATAAAACAAAAACAATAAAAATAATAGGATAACTGTAGATTATAAGACACTCTTTGCTAATGAATACTCGCTTTACTGTATTAATTGTTAACATTCAGCCGCATATAAGAAACAATGATGCTGAATGAATTTCGAATTTTCGATGTAAAAAATACATTATTTATCTTATGTTACCTAGTCATACCTTGAATATTATGAATTATATCTTACGTTTATTAATTAACATGTAACGTATTCAAGGAGCACAATACACATATAACGTATTCAAATTTAAAAAAATTAAATGATGAAATTATTTAGACAAAGTATTTCTTTAACCATAATCGTACTTATAGATAAATTTAAAAAAATATAACCGCTAATATTCATAAAAATAAGCGGGTCGCTGCATTTCATAGAAAGAATTGACTGGGCAAAATCCTTTGATTTTTAATACAGGGAATAAATATGTTATTGAACTTGTACGAGTATGGCCTGTATTTCATTGTCAAAAATAAAACACAAAATTAAAATTACTTGTTTTATTAAAAAAATATACAAACGCATGTTGGGAAAAATGTAATATAATTTCCAAGTATTTTTTTTCATGATTTTCATTGAAAAAACTTCAGAGAAAATCGAAAATCATCTGATTAAAGTTTACCTTTTACGTTCAATTTCCTATCTCGAAAAAAAAAAGTGCATGACACTTTTGGTATTATCCGAAAGTTTAAAAAACCCCGTCATTGTAAAATCAATACATTCTTGCTTAACTTAGAAACAAAATTATGAAACGTTGATTATATAATTATTTATTATTTCATGAGGTACAACATTATATTATAACAACAGAGGTCTTATACAGTTAAATATGCGTATAATATCCATGTATCATTTTCATTGTTTCTATGCATACATTTTGAATCTAATTAATATTTAAGCCAACTCATATTATTAATAATATTATATTGGTTAATCAAATTCAGAATTTTCATTTAAATATAAATTACTATAGCTGGTCTCCCGGAACATATTTCATTAATTCATCTATCAATATCGTTTGCTATAGAAATCATAAAATATGTATGAAATATTTAATAATAATAAAAATAAAATGTTAACACCATAACAGCTGTATTTTGAAAACATATTAAGTATCTACATACATTTTATTAGTTAACTATATTTAGCTAAAGATAATAGATAATTGAACAGGAATCACAGTAAAAAATACTGATAAACTATTTTATTATAAATTCGTTATTGTACCATTTTTATCTATAGGCTAATAATCAAGGTAATAAAGTCACGACGAACGAACAGACATTCTGTAAAATAACATAAGAGTTTTTTAAGTTTAAAGTTTATGGGTTCACCTGTGGTCAATGATACTACTTTATTTGGATATAATGATATTTTTCTATTTATTCTTTATTATTATTCATTACCACGATGCTTTACCGTCACAACCAATATTTTATCCAATCGAATCGTCTCACATATTAATTTAATATGTTCATGGATGGATTTAAGATATTTGTGTAATTCAACTATAAAAGATAATTAAATAATTCTCGTTTAGCATTTATAAAATGCGATTTTAGTATAATTTAATGTCTTTTATTTTATTATTTTTCATTCAGTATATTATTTAATTTATACAGGTAGAATACTGGGCACCACTGACCACTGATGAGTAATGATACTCATGTGGGGTCTAATCAATAGTAGGTATCTGGTATATATACTATAAATATAATGTAATACAAAACCAATCTTTCATATTACGATAACTAAAATTGCGTTAGCAATTTGACATACATAATACTACACACACACAGTGTATTATCAGTATTCTTATAAAATATATATAGACAACAACAAAATATAAATTTTAAATTTTACTGACACAATTTAGCTTTCAATGATTATATTACAAAAAAGGCTTGAGCTATGATTTATATATACCTATCTATAATTGGTGTTATAGAAAGAAATTTATATATTTTTATAATAAATTAAGTGACATTTTCCAACACAATCACAAAGAAAATGTAATAGTGCTCAAGAACTGAAATCCAATAATTTTTTAAGTATTAAGGTATATGGTATATAATAATGAATATTTTTGGTCACTCATTTTTATCAGTTATGGGATTTTTGATATTTAAATTTATAAAAATGATATACTTCAAATAGGTACATCATTTCTAGACATAGAAGTTTTGAAATTAAGCACTAAAAATTAAAATAATGTATTAAAATTAATATAATTTAATTATTAAATAAGAATAGGGCATATAAACAATGACTCAATGTTATAAAGTTGAATACAAAACTTAAATATTAACGATTTGTACAGTTTAGAATTGAAGATAACAAATAGCTTTTTTTATCTTGTTATTCCTAGACATTATACTATTAAAGTTGTTCTGAGGTTAAGTAATCTTATTTTTGATCTTGATTTTGATAAGATTTCATGATCTATCTCTAGATAGGTGGGAACATTGCGTATATAGTTTGACACAAATTGGTTGCCGCAACTACTCAAAAGGGTTGTGAATAATCTTAGATTGCATATATTGACCTAACAATAACAAGAGGTTGACTCTGCCGCATGCTGTGTACCTGTACATAATATAATATATTCTCTTGGATCCAATTACGGTCATTGGCACACACGTCAGTATATATTGTATGAACGGGGAATAATAGCAATTGATGGGGTTGAAATTCGCAAGGTATATAACATTGCCGCTGTTCAAAAGACTTCACAGCCCGACGATGATGTCGAAGGTAACCGACCAAGCACAAACTGCAAACGTGCCTTATCAGCTAAAAGGATCGAGCGACCTCGATTTTTTTTCCCGCGTCCTGCAGCGCTCCCGCGTTAACCCGTCAAAAAATGGAAACCTCTCCCGTGTTCAAAACGGCCACCACCGCTATTAATATCATCTAAACATAACCTAAAAGATGCCAGCCATGTTAAATTTGTCGGTATACATTTGATATCCATCATGGAACGTCAAACGTTGTCTATAGTCTACTCCATTGTCAGTGATTTATGATTATTATTATACATCCAAACTATGAAGTGGAGAAGGGATGAACCGAAAAAGTTGGTGTATGAATTGCTGACAGATTTTTGGTACGAAGGAAGAAAATCTGTATCATATTTTTAATATTATACGGATATACGGACAGCGCGAGATGGGTTATACATTTAGCCACTTCGTTTGTTTTTGTTTGTTTACGGTCTCGTCGTCGTTGCCGTGATGTTTCACGCGTTGCGTGACATCAAATCGACAATATTATATACAGACATATTCGCTGCGATCCAGGACGAGTAACGATTAGTAATTAATTTTGTTTAACGCATTGTTTAACCGGGATAATATTATATTATACACTACATTACTTTACCGATCAATTTGCAATAAACTTCGGTTTCGTATACACGAGTACAAGTACAAAATTAACGGGCGTTAAATTATTCTCAAAGATTAGATTTATAAAATAAATATCTTTTGACATCATTTTGATGGATATGGAACAAATGATCAATATATCAATATACAACATAATTTTATTGGATCATACATTTAAA
Source organism: Chaitophorus viminalis (assembly GCA_025469195.1). NCBI lineage: Eukaryota > Metazoa > Arthropoda > Insecta > Hemiptera > Aphididae > Chaitophorus > Chaitophorus viminalis. Next base: position 22,760 of record JAIPRK010000742.1, on the reverse strand, counting down.
ACAACTGAAAAACGAAGAGATATTATAAATGTTTAAAATGTCCATACATTTTAGATATTCTGTTCATTACTTTGACAGTCTATTATTTAAATTATGTCAATGAAATTATTAATAAATACATGACTATGCATTTTGCATTAAGGCATATTTATAGTTTTAGGTATGGTTATAAAATAAACGATTAAATATTTATCTACTACAAAAGCTTTCAGACGAAACATTTTTATCGTAAATAAACGAATGTGGCATTGTTTGGAAATTGATAATACTTTAGGTATAGGTTAACTGAATTTTAATTGGGTTACAATCTCTCTGTGGCTATGCTTTTAATTATATAAGTACCCATCTGGCTTATTTACTGATGGTTGTAAATAAAAAGTCGTAAATTTGATTTTGTTTCATAGAAATATTACTTTAAAAATAGTTTAAATTAACGTTGGATTCTATCACTCTCTCCTCACATATTTTCACATATTTCATTGTTGAATATTAGGTCTTTATGTATATTATAATGTATCTAATTTGCCTATTATGCCTCGAAGCGTAGATTGTAGATATTCTTTTAAATAAAAAAAAAACTATTTTAACTCAAGTTATTTGATATTTCAAAGTATATATTATTATTATATATTACGAAAGTACCTACTCTAACCGTAACTTAAATTATGATAGTAAAATACTCAATGTATTTATACTCGACTAAATAGTAACAACCAATCTTTGAATCTTTCTTTATTTTAAATAACCCTAACAGTTTTCAATATAGACCAAAGTAAAAATATTATTGGACTAGATATGAATTGTAAAAATGATGTAAAAACGGGATTTTATTTATTTTTGATAAAAGTAATTTATAAAATATTGATTTAAAAAAAATGTTTGAAAAATATTAATTTTATTTTCAGAAGATTTCATGAGATTTTAGGAATTAGCATAATTTTTGGGGAATTACATCGGCGTCTCATTATACAATATTAACTATAATATTATAATACTATCCCATAAAACTTTGAGTAAAAAATTGCTAAGTAAAAAAAATAAATAAATAACTAGTTATTACAAGATTTTTAAGCTGCCTGTATACGACCTACCATTGAATATTTATTGTGTTGAGTGTTATAACGAGAATAATGATCTAAAACTTATGTTTTTATTTTTTTATTTTTTTGATCGAGGTACATAAAAATGGCAATCTTAAAGTATAAAATTATTGGAAAACCTTAAAAATAAAAATAAAATCACACTTATACTTAAATTATATCTGTAACTGTAAACTATATATTGAACAATAAAATAGTGAGCCATTAAAAAGTACTAGTACTACAAAAAAAAAAAAAAAAAAATGGTACTCTAATAGACACTTAAAAAGAGGCTACTTTCAGGGACTACTCGCGTCCTGAATAAATAAATACAACACTTTAAATTCAAAACGATAATCAAAGAACAATATTGAGTATTTCAGTAATGAAATTATCTTCTGCAGTGTTCTCAACACATATGAATGTAGGTGTTATTTTTTCTTTATATCATCATGTACCCGTCAAATTCTAGAAACGTACAGAACAATTTGTGCCTTGCTTCAGTTGTCGATATCGCTCTGGTGAGATGAAAACACCAATGTCGAAAAACGTTTTGGGTGTTTTATGAAAAAATATAAACGTAGTTGTGTTAGGTGTATACGTATATTTATTTTACCGTCACCATTTGTATGTCACAGTCGTCAGTATTGAACGTGGAGTGAAAGCTCATTTGTTGGTAGACGGCATATTTGTACGGTATTGAACAATTTAACTAATGCACGGGCGCGTTATCACAAAATAAAACATCAGAAAAAAAAGAAAAAAAAAGTTACGAAAAAGGAAACATGTTGTATTTATTACATGTTTCGGCGACGAATTGGATAAGGTTCCTTATGAAATTATCTACACGTACATACGCGCTAAATCGAATAAAACGTCGCCGCCGTCATCGACGGTTAACATTGGCGGCTGTGCGTGAGAGAAAAATGTTTGCAAAAAAAAAAAAAACAACTGGCAGTTAAGTCCGCGGTATGTATAGGCATCATTACTCAAGGCGTCGAGATGTTTGACGTCGACAATGGTATTTTATTGTTCCGTCGATGGAAAGACTTCGAGTCGAGCATGCATGGGCCGAAAATGTGTAATGTCGGCGGACTTAATATGTCGGACGATGAAACAAGAAGTTATAAGAACCAAACGACAACAATAAATACCGAACTCGACCGTGACCGAGATTTGCGTTACTCCTGCATAATATTCAACCGATTAGTGAGGAGGCTAACTGCAACGATCGTGACAAGAAAAAAAACTGGTTTACTGGGGTGTTCCCCCCCCCCCCGAAAAAAACATAATAATATTCACACATTATATTCTGAAACAAAAAAAAAAAAAAAATTAAAAATGACGCATTGATCATTGATAGTATTACGATTTTGAGCTTAGAACTTTTTATCACCGTTCCCGAGAAAACCACGCTACGTGACTGTAATCGATGTTCCGCCGATCAATATATATCTACTCGGTGTATTCTTGTCTATTAAATATTGTTATACACGTTATTATACAGGGCGCTTAAAAAGTTCGGACACTTTTGCCCCTGTCACGCTGTACTTGCAAACTTTTTACTGTTAATACTGCAGAGTTACGTAACGGAGAACATAATACACGCGTCCAAGTACAAGTACAACGTATAACGGCAAAATGCTCATACTTAACAATTATAACAATATAACGGTAATATTATTTAGATCATACGATCTCTTCATACGGTCTTACCTTGATGAACCTGGGGAACCGGAGTATGGGGTTCACGCCGATCTTGAGCTGGAGCAAGTCGAGCGGCGTGAGGGCCACGAGGTCGAACAGGAACGACCGGGACCGGATGTAATGGCCGGCCAGCTTGCTGGTATTGTACACCATCAGGCCCTGTTCCAGGTAACCCGTGCGGAACTGGACGGCCACGTCCAACAGGAACACGATGTCGCTGAACGCGTCCACGGTCGACCACCAGCCGGAGGCCATGCGCTGCAGCTCGGGCAGGCTTTGCCGGACGATGGCCGTCCACAGGTTGTACAGGGTGCAGCCGGTCAACACCATTAGCCAGTTGAAGTAGAAGTTCTCGTCCGGGTTGACGACGGACCACGGCAGTTTGTTCTGCTTCCGGCGCAACCGGCGTTTCCGGCGCACGTACTCGATGTTGTCTTGCGAACCGGAACTGCATTCGCCGTCATCGCCGGTGTCTAATGTTTCCTGCGCGAAAAAGAAAAACGCACACACACGTTATTATAATCGCATAATAGAACGATGTTCCGTCAACCGACCGAAATCTTGCGCGCAGTGACGTTGATTTTGTAATAATAATACAATCAGCAGCGAATACAATATATTATGCGCACCGCGGCGTGTGCAGGCAACGAAAATGCGGAAAAGTTGAAATATAAAAAAATATAAGATACGTAATATCATAACGTTGTTGATTTACATTTTCACGGTACCTATTATGTATTATATGCATACGGTGTTTAGTCGCTCAAACGTTTATGAATTATCATTATTATTATGGTAAAAAGCAAACACGTTCCGAAACGATGTTGAAATATTTTTTATTAAGAAACGGAAGCTTAAAAATTATTACCAAAACACGTACCATATTATTATAATAGTAGGACCCAATTTTATTTTTGTAAAAGCCGGTAGATAAAATATTTTAGTGTTAGATTATCTTCGTTATTATATTTTTAACTTTTCATCATTGATGAATATATTATGCAAGGTTAAATGAGAAGTCATTTATTTGAACTAAACTGCATTTTTTATGAATATAAAATAATAAAATAATATAAGAATACACATTTATATGTACAATTCAGTTTATCTGTACATTTTCCAAAGAATATTTCTTTTAAGGCGGTTAATTGTAATCAATAATAATAAAAGAACTCAAAATCGCAACTTTTCTTTGGAAACGTTAAATTTTTTTCATGAAAACAAATTTAATTTATTTTATTACTTGCCATTGCAATAGTCTTTTGTTTAAACTCGTGATCATTCCATGGTATTATTTTAAAATGTTTGAATAAAAACACTTATCGTTGGCAATAGCTGTTATGTAAATATGGTGTTTAAATAGTTAAAAATATGATGTTGAAAATTTATTCAATGTACGTTAGAAATATGGTGCAATATTTCGAAGAGGATGTCTGACAATTATCCGTTATTCTTAGTAAATCTTCAATGAAATAATTTAACGAATGACAAATACAAGTAATAAGTCGAATTAAATAGTATCTGATAAAAAAAATCAACGTATACATTTATTATTTAATTTCTTAACGGTGATTGTACTACGTTACTGTTTTTTTCTCGTAACATTAACAGATTTTACAGAAAGATGGTAAGTTATGTAATAGTTGTATATTTGATATATTTAAGAATAGGTAACACATTTAATGACATAATAATATCTAATATCATAAAAATACCAAAGTACAATGGCGTAGCTTATGCTCGGTCAAGGGGAGGGAGGAGGGAGAGTCAAACTTTAAAACATCGCTAGGTCCACTTTGTCACTAATAAATAAATCATTTTATTACAAATTAAAAATATTAGATTCTGAGTGGAACGAGGAATGTATTGGTTTTATCATGATGTGTGTTTTTTTCATGTTTGTGCTCACTGCACACGATTTCGACTAGAAGGATTACTTCGGTAAATAGAAATCAATAACTTTTCCATTGGGAAATTTCATTTAGTTAGTACATTGAACAGGTTATTTTTTAATTTCTCAATAGTTTCCGATTAATATCGAGAAAAACATTGTAAAAACTGTAAAAATTAGACCATAATATTGGTTATTTGATTGTTATTTTGGTTGTCATAGCGATTTAAAAGATTTACAGTGTGTCTGTGTACTTATATGATATATTATTATACATATTTTTAGCATTTTATAGACATTTCATTATCTTCAAAGTATTTTAATACAATTTGTACATACATAGGCTCTTGAAATTTCCGATTAAAAGTTAAAAACTACCTTATTAAGAAACTTGGGTTTTCTGCTATATTATTCATCCTCATGACTTTATGGATATAAACTGACCCACCACTTTTACACAGCATCATGTTTTTGAAAGCAAATGTATAATGGTTTACATTTAAAATACTACTAATACAGCAATGCCATTCAATCATTCCTGTACACACCCGACCTTGGAGTTTCACTCGACCTAAGAGTTTTGCCCTTTTTATATCTATTTTGAAATAGAAAAATATTAAATATTTTTATACATTTTTTCCTTCAAATTTTTTTATAGTAAAATAGTCCTTTTTTCCGTTGGAAAATTATGAGTACTAAGTTCTTTAATATTATTTTATAATTATAATCTTTGATTCTGTATTAGGGGTTACGGATACACAGATAATTATGTTCTCATAAGCCATAAAAAAAAAATGGCATATTGTATCATTATCACTATTATTATTTAGAAACGTTTATAAAAAATATAAAATTATTATTAAATAATAAATTATGAATACTATGAGAATAGATAATATATTATAATTGGATAATTATGTAATCATGTAATATATATAATATAATAATATAATATATATAAGGTTTGGTTAGGGTATACATATATATTTTGTAAACAAACATTAACATTTTTTTTTTGATAGATACATTTACAATATTATTACCTATAGTTTATATCGCCTTCCAAAGGATTCACCCATCGTCCTCCTCCTTATATACGACATCACAATCGAAATACATATGTATTAATAATAAAACCAATTAAAAGGGGCAAATTAAAGGAATATATATATATATATATATCATAAAAATCCATTTAAAGTACATTATCACTTGTGAAACTAATATCTAACAAAAATGACAGAAAAGTATAAAAAAAAAAAAAATATTTTAAATGTTTTTAAATCTAGTTTAGATTTCGTTCAGTAAGAATTTTTAAAATATGTATTTTGAAAAAAAATCGGCTATAGTAATGAGTAGTTTTTCGAAATTTTTACTTAAAAATGTCAACATTTTAAATAGGTAATATGTATGTGATATTCATACAAGTATATAAGTAAATCGAATTATATTTTTTGATTGAAAAAAGTATATTATGCAATATCACAATGAAAATTATAGAAACCATTGTCCATCTCACACTATTATAGGTACGTATTATATTCGTATATAGTCGTGTAAATCCTTTCTTTAAGGTGACTTTTCACTTGAAACTTCTTACTGAAGTTAAAAGTAGCTTATAAAAATTAAATTATCCTTCCTCCTCAAAAATATTTTTTTGGTATATTTATTTATTCACTTTGGGTCATTTTTCGCTACACAAGCAGACTTATATAATATATATACTTAATAAGTGAATAGCTAATACATAAGAATGAATTATATTTATACAGTGAATTGTAGTGCGTCTATTCGTAATAGTATACTTAACTGAAGGATAAATTATGAGTGTAAAACTATCATCTGCAGATAGCGTGGTGACCGGAGAATGTGTATAATAATGTCCTAGGAAAATATTTCCCCAGAATAAAAACGGCTGAGGTAAATCATTCCTTTAGTAGTAGCTACATATTTAAAGTGGCATAAAAGTGGGTGTAATATGTTTAAGATCGCAAAATATTTGGTACAAAATATAAAACAAAAATGGTTGTTAATTGCATTTCACCTGAGGTAAATGTTGTCAATTCATTTATTATAGGATTTTTCATTTCCTCAGTGTTAGAACGGCGGCAACGACTCGATTTAAATAAAACGTTGATTATAAACATTAAGGGTACCAGTATCATAACAATGACAGATGAACATAATAATATATGATAATGATTCATATGAAATTCCAAATAACCAAATTCAAATGTTGCTACCCTAATTTGCCACATGAATTGACAAATGCATTTGATTTTGATAAAAAGTATTCATCGTATGATTACATTTTCACGTTAGTTAAACTAATTTGCTTTTCAAACAGAGCAAACTTACCAAGAAATGAAATGTAAAGCAAATGCGTGTAAAGGCGTTAGTAAAATCATACGTCTTGATCAATATAAATAAAAATAAATTGTGTTCATTTCATTTAAAATAATATATTTACTGTAGAATAATTTGATAAACAAACACCTTAAGTAATTAAAAAAAAAAAATAAATAAATAATAATATCTTAATAAAAGTTACAAACATTTAAACATTGTTGGTGAGTCAAAAAATATCTCTTGATAATTATATTAATATGAAGGTAGAATTTTTCTCTTCTCTAGACAAAGTGAAACTTGAGTCTAGTAATTATATTTTTGATGTCAAATATGCAATGTTAAATGAATTATAAATGTTATAATATCATTTATTATTATTATTTTATTATTATTATTATTATAAGTTAATTTTGTATAAAAGAACTTTCAGTGGAAGTGTTTAGAGAAAGAATTAACTGACTCGTTATTATTTCTTCGAAGTAATGTAAATTACATCTTTTACAACTCCGGAATCATATTCACTTGGAAAAAAAATGAAAATTGACGTTGAAAGCTGATCCTGCATAATTCTCTTGACCCTTTTGAGTGTACCGCATTCAATACATTCGGTTTATTGTGAATAAATTACTTTAAACATGTGTTTTTATTGTTCGTAACATAAACGTTAGATATACAATTTTTATATACAGAACCTAATGCGCATATTTTACAAAGAATCAGTAATGAAGCGGATAAAATAAAGTAAAAAAAAAAATGACGTAAGTATCATATTTTTAAAATACAAATAAAAAAATACAAAACTATGTGTTCAGTTGTATTACATTATTGCTTGTGTTAATTATATGTTTTTTTAAGAAAAAAACTTTGAATTAATTTTATAAACGATGATTGGGCGACGAAATATTGTTAGTTTTCATTGTGGTGTTTAGTAATGGTCGAATAAAAAAAGAAGAAAATCTCATAGGCTGTAAATTCGTGTGTATTCGTTAACTACAGCGATTAGCGGATATATTATCATATTTAATAACTACAGTAGCGCTGTATCGGAGGTACAAATAGGCCACTCGGATTTTAAATATTGTGTCGTAGGTGTACACTGAATATCATATAGTTATGTAATACAGGGTGTTCCATGCACACCTCATTTTAAGCTTATATTTTAAACATGCGTAATTTTAAAAGTTCAAGCTAAAACAACCAAAATATAACATCAATAATATATTAATTATATTACACTTTTTATACGTAACTTTAAATTTGAATAATTCCAGAAGCACTGCTCAAAATTTTGGTTACGTGTAAAAATTCTAGAAAAATTAAATTATTTGCATAAAAAATATGACGTTCTCATTTGAAAATCAAAAGTTTATATTACCATAAGATACGCGTAAGTATATACAAATAATGGGTACCTGTATATAATCTGATTTTTGAAAAAAAAATGGTCTAGTAGTACTTACGTGTACATTTTCCAGAAAACAGAATACGAAAAAACGCAAGATAAAAGCATAAAAATGGAGTGGCATAGTTAATGGACCACCCTGTACAGTTACAGCACAAATGGCTGCGAGAGTCTATACCTTTTATCGCAGAGTATATGACGTGTATTATATTATGAAATACATGCATATTTACCGACCCTCATTGGAGAGCCGAATGTAATTAACATACGTGCATGGGGAGATTAGCAGTGGTTCGAAAAATGATAAAAGAGAGGCACTTGATAAGACTCCGAAAACCAAAATATAATGCCAACCGTAAGACAAGAAAAATCTTTTTCTTTATTTTAATTATGATAATTTAAACCACGATTTAAGATATAATGGTTACCCAACGAGCTATGATCAAGTGACCGTCGAATTGACTCTTTGATAACCAACCAATAATTAGCGCTCGTGTGGATTTATTCGTAATAATTGACCACGTGACCACTGTGACATTCTATTATCATGGGATTAATAAATATTATCATCATTATCATGAATATTATCATCATTATCATTATTAATTGCTTTGATTTATGAGCGCTAGATGTTAGTTGGCACCCATGTCAGCTGATTTACAGAGTAAAACCTGCGGTCACATCTACAATGCATGTAACATAGCTCGTTGGGTAACCATTATATCTTAAATGGTGGTTTAAACTGAATGAAATAATTACTACTTTATAGCTATTTAATTTGAATCAATTTATGTTGCGGCCGGATTCCCAAATATTTTACATAAATACCATATAATGTATTTTTATTGTAATGAAAAATTATAAACGAATGCTTTTTTTTTCGTCAAATATTGTTTTTTCATATTACTTACATAAAAAAAATTCATATTGATATAATACGAGTAATATTATGATTAGGAATATCAAAATCAAGTATAATATGCCCGATAAAATAGGAATATGCATAAATATGACAAAAGAGCAAAAACTCTCTAAATATTCAAAAATATGCAAAATAAGAATTCACATATTTAACCGAGGTATCTTGAAATGGATTTCTATGTCATCTAGCATTAAATACAACATAGCAAAATTGATATGCAAATGCATGTCCTGATCATGATTATAATAAATTGATTTATGTGGAGAATTTATAATGATAGTGGTATGTATTCTACCTTCAAATAAAAATTATGATTTTAAACATTATGATGCGGCCTATACACGATCAATATTAATGTCAATATTTACATCAATAAATGTTTCAATTTTTTATATCAATGAATAATATATTACATTTTACGTGATATTTTAGTGTTACTAAAAGGAACCAAAACTATTTTCATACACTTTTTTTAATTTTCGAGGTTGGCGACAGATTTGAGGTAACTATTTTTCGGCCAGGGCTGTTATCAATTTTCGGACAACTGCCTACATCCCACGTGCACGTACAGAAAATAAAGAGAATCGGAGAGAAAAACGTCATGAATATTTGAACTCGTTTCACGGGGGATATATTGGTGGGCAAATCATATTACACGCATACACGTGTAGGTACAGCACGCATGTGTCTTTGTGTACTAAGTTATTTCTGTTACGGTGGTTCATTGGAACATCATAGAATTAAAAAAAAGCAATTGTTGTTCCACTATAAATAATAATATATGTTGGTAAAAAACACACCCTCGTCAATTTGAACGGTGCGCGTGCGGTATAAGGAGTAATAGATCATAGATGAAGTACTATATAATATGGTAAAATGATATCGGCGTTGTTAAATGATAATTATAATAATATATTATATTATTTGTTTGAGCGACTCAAGTCTTAAAGTCCATAATCCGCCATAGTCTCATAGTCTCACAGTTCACCGGCATCGTTACACAAAGGTCCTGATCGTTAGCTGTTCGTCGTTGCTTTGTTGTTGTTGTTGTTGTTGGTCGGCGGTTAACGAGTACCACGGTGTTCACGTTGTCGTCGGCCGTGAATCACAATAATATTATTTTGTTTAATTATCGTTGGCGATCATTTCACCGATCGCTGTAGTTAGTGTCAATTCGACCCAATCCGTGATACCCATAAATGTAGTATCGTACAAATTTTAAAGCCGTGAAAGTGTAAATGATCTAGTCTCTATAGCGCATTGTTGCGTCGTTTTAAGGGGTGGACTGTGATCAGGTGGGCAAGAGGGCGGGGGATCACCCCCGGGAACGTTAAGATTTTTGGGCTCTTGAACATATTATAATAGGCTATAGTGTCAGTATATCACATGTCTGAAATATTTATAAATTATAACATATCCATAATTGAGGTACCCATATATTATACTATTTATTTTACCTACTGTATAAGTTTACTCAACATAATTATACTATCTAAATATATTATCACTATATCATTAGATTTATGAAAGCTGGTATCGGTCTAACAAGAAGCCTTTATTTATCATCGCTCGGGCCCACTTTTCCATAATTGGGTCCACCACTGGTCGTTATATTATTATCACATCTGCAGAACAAGACGTAGAGACACTATAGAACACCAGCGCTCAAAGTCTGACTCTCACGTCATCGCCGCCACCGTCACCGTTCGGATATTTTGGTCGACAATCACGACCAAGATCAATATTATTATTAATAATATAATTTGTTATTCTATGTACTGTATATATATATATATATATTTATTTATTTTAACGTCATTTAAGGGGATTATAAGCCATGATTTTTTTCTGGCTCTGTATATTACATGTGCAACATAGGAATTTAGACGTTTTCTATTTCCAACGCATCGATTGTTCGATTTTTGATAACTGAATGAAATTTGTCGTTAAGTCTACTTTAGATCGACTTTCCCACTTTTTTTATTTTGTCCTCCAAAATTTCACAAAATAAAATTTAACAAATTGGAAACATAAAAATCAATAAAATTAATATTTGGATATGTTAAGTACAACATTTAAAAAGTGTAAGTAAGTCAACCTAGAGAAGACTTCACAACAAATTAAAATCAGTTTTCAAAATTCTTATCGCACTAATTGATTGATCGGTATGTTGGAAATAGAAAACGCCTAAATTACTATGTTGCACATGTAATAGACAAAGACAGAAGATCATGGCTTTACAATCCCCTTAACATAAAATTTGTATGTATGGCATATGCCGCAATAATTTAGTTTTTTTACTCGATTTTATGCATGAACAAAAGAGTTAAAACTGTCTGTTAGCGGTTTCAACAATATAACATAGGTGCGTTGGTACGGAAAAATCGTACAATATCAGCGAAAAAAATGTCGTATGGACGATATGATTGCTTAATTAAATGAGGCAGTTAAGGTGTGTAGAGAGGTACAATTAATGTGTTAACGTCCGTATAACTATCTGATTATAAAATTCTCTGTTCGTATTATAAACATAAATACACGATCGCACTATTTTAAATCATGATATGCAAATGTACAGTGGGAGAGGGGTAACTTATTACATCCTAATAATCTCACCTTAGACACCTCAAGTATATATTATGTATTTTATATGTGTATTTTTTTTTCAAATTCCATTTGATATCAAAAACATTGTGTTATTTTTTTATTCACGTGACAAAATTCGAAATTAAATTTCAGAACATTTGGAAACAACAGAACGTCAACAGGATGTCGTTATATAATCCCCGGGCTGCAAAAGATTAAATCTCGACGAAACTCATATTTCAAATGCATTGGTGTAAATCTCTACCACTTCTCATGCGCAGTGCACACGCATTTTTCAATCTTTCCATGAATGATAGGCATAGGGAACGCATTGGTTTTCAAAACCCGTACGAACAGAATAATTAACTTAATGAAAAAAGATTGGTACTCATTAGTACATAATTATTCAAAATGCGTAGAAAAATATATCACACAATTTAACAAATATTTAGAAATTATATATTTGTATAATATACCGCTGGTTGAAGATCTAATTGTACCTTAGAATAATAGTTAAGACAATTATAATTTGTGTTTTACTAGAAAAAACGAAACGAAGGGAAAAGATTTCAAATTACATTATAAAATCACTTCATTAAATATAATTTGTATTATTTTTTTTTTTTTTTTGTGAAAATAAGAGCTTGGCACTAACAAGAAGTTCAGAGTGATATTTATTTATGAAAATAAAAATTGTTTATTCAACAGTATAGATTAAATCGAAAATAAAATATCTCCAGTTGTCTATTGAATCAACTCGTAAATTGAAAAATGTTAGTAGACTGAACTATGTCTTTTTGGCATTTAAAAAAGAAAATATTATGCGATGGAATTATTGAATATTTAAGACAACGGTTATTTTTATAAAAGTCGTGAATACATTTTAAGCGTTTTTAATGTAATTACTAAAAGACATTTTTTATGTCGATATCAATTTTGAAAGATTAAAATGAAATAAGCACTTAATACTATAAGTATTTAAGCGCTGTATTTGTAGAAGACAAGTTGGTAAATATTATTTTAATAAAAATACTTAATTTCTATGTTATTTCAAGGCAGGTGTATGGTATTATAGTCCTTCAAGACTAAAATTACATTTAAATCAACTTTTTTATGTATTTAATTATTCCATTATAATGTATAAAACTATAAACTATTAAGTTATAAACTACAATATTATACATCTATCCGATGTTCAATCAAACACAGTTGTATATTCACTATAATGTTTATGATAACGTTCTAAATGTTGTGGATGTATCGAATAATAAAAAATGAAAAAAATGACAGTCAATATAAATATGTAATTATTAAAATACATATAAATATATCTGTAAAATTGATCAGGAAACAGAGACCATACCAAGTATTTGCGTCGTCTTATAGGTATAGACTGCACAGATGCAGTAATATCTATATTTTATCATAAATAAATTAAAAAACTTTTTTTCTACGTTTTTATTATAGATTCAAATGATAACAAGATATCCGAAAAACTAATTTCGCTAATTTCAGTAGCTGCAATGTTAAATTTTTTTCGGGTATGAAATAGCATAGGACCATTTTTTTAAAAAAATAATATAGTTTTTATAAAGTCTATAAACATAATACATACCATCCATATATTAATAATACTTACATCCAGTATATAAATGCATGTATTTTTATAAATATACTACCTATACATTTGCCTGGGTTATTAGATTCATAAATTTGAATGACTTAATGGATTATTTTATATTCGAAATAACTAATTGCAATTAATTAATCAATAAAAATAATAATTCATATACGAGAATTTTTTTTTCTTACAAATTATCACAATTATAAATAAATCTATAAGGGGAACTGAGGTAATATTATTCGACTGTTATTAGACTTATGGTCGTGTAAACAAACAAAACCCATTACATATAAACGGACATGCATGTTTTATCCATTAAACCTTTTTAATGATATCTAATAATGTTGACCTCGAAATATCAACGAATGTACGATTTGTTATCATGTATAACACATGATTTATATTTTATTCTTAGTAACATATCGTGGCATATTGCACATATTATATGTAGTTCAATATATTATATTAGTTAATGATAAAGTATAAAATACTATACCTATTACATACACCCGATAATCATTTATAAAACAAAATTGAAATTGGCAAATAGACACCATTAAAAAATAGTTTTACAAATTATCGAAAAAAATCACCTACAATTTCAAATACAGTTTGGATTATTTTTAATTTTTTTACATGTTTTTTGATCACTTTACTATAAAAAAAAAATAATAATGCTATGTAATTTTAATTATTGTAAAAATACCGAGCAAAATTAATTATAAAGAGTTACTCTTCAATTCTAATCTATCAAAGAAAGAAACATGATACATTTCAACATTTGTTTGTAATTGGATAATATTTTATTAAAATCACAAATAGAGTAGAAAACTTTTTAATTGTATTCAGAATATTTCAGATTAAAGAGGTAGTAGGTTCTGAGGAGATAAAAAATAAGAAGTGACGGAAATTCATAAATAACATAATATGGTATTTAACAATATACGTAATATGAGCAGCGAGTATTTTTTATCAGTTTTATTTATACATTATTTAAATCTAAAACCAAAATAATATTATACTTCTGATGCAAATTTAATTTGTCTAAGTTTGAAGTAATAAAGATTAATGGCAATGATGCATTCCGCGATATTCATATTATAGTTTATGACCGATGAATTGTTAAGATATAAAAAAAATATAATATAAATAAATAGTATAAAAACAAAAAAAGATATGATTATAGTAATAAATATAACATTATTAAATAAATTGCAGTTTTTTTTGTCAAATACACTTTATGTTGCAACAAAAAAGCTCAGACAGTCTTAACTTAAGAGCATAATTTAGAAAGATTTCAAATTATTCTGTAAAAATTCTGTTAAAATTTTGCGAAGCGTTGGTTAAAAACATGTTATGAAATGCATACGCAAGAACATATGTTGAAAGAAAATTATGTATTTGTTTGTGTCGAAATCATGACTATAATTTAGGTAAATCGAGGTTCAGTTGCAATTAGATTTCAAATGTAATACAACTGTCGTGTGTGCTTCATTAACTTCTTGATACAAATGAGATTTCTTTAATGCAAAATAGTTTGAATTTTGGTAAAAAAATGTCATATTATTACGTTATTAACAATAATTATTTATATATATTATCGATGTAAATTATTATATACGTTAAGTCGTCAAAACATACTTAATTATTATGCTGTTTGCATAAATATATTTGGATAAAATCACAGTTAGTATTTCAAATGAAAATAATATAGTCTACACTTAACATAAATAATTTTTTGTTATTATTCAATAAATATATATTTATATAAGTAATACATATTAATATATACTTATTATATATATGCTTATTCAATAATTTTAATATTCACTAATGCAACTAAGCATTATTGAATTTAGTTTAATATTTAATTTTGATTTTAGGAAAAAATATAGGTAATATAACAAATCGTTCAGTACAGATAATAAATTATGCATTCTGATATCTTACTAAGATGAAATCGCATCGGATAAAGAATATTTTTCGACCTAAAGAGTGTTTCTTCTTTCTAGTTTATTCAAAAGGTATAAAACCTTTATAATTCTAGCGGGATCACAAAAATTTCTGATAAAAGATTCCTATTTTACTCCCAGTCCATTTTTTGACAAAGTTCAGTAAATAAAAAAATAAAAAAAAAAAATAATAAAGTTTGAAAGTTTAACTAGAGACTGTTTAGTACATTTTAATGTAATGATTTAAATAATATTGCATATATTATACGCTTAGAAGTTATTATTAAATTTAATAAGTCACAGATATAAATTTTAAATATTTAATTTATACTCCGTGTTTTATAAGATAATTGAAATACATAATGACAATCGAGTATAATTTTTATTAACAAAATATTATTGAAAAATTTTCTTTATCATCCACAACAGTCATCAGGAAGTAACAGTAAACACTACATAATATACATTTGATACATTTGTTTATAATTGATACAATTAAAAAAAAATTACTGCAACAACTGAAAAGTATCGAAACTTCAGTAATTATCAATATAGTAGTAGCTTAATGGATGCAGTTTATGCTAATTGAACAAAATAAGTTGGGAAAGTTTGCGGTTCGTTTTTCTCCATCATAATTTTAAAACAACTGTTGTCTGTTGTCTCATTGTAGTTTGAGATTACACCATTATCCTTTTTATTGTTTGTATTTATACGATAAAATTTAAAAGTGTTATGATATTAGAAATCATAATAATAATAATAATAATTATTAAACAATTATTATTATTATTATAATTCAATTGGGTCAAAAACCACATTCTAGAACGAAATAAATGTGCAAAAACAACTCACGTGAATCTATTTCAATCGAATCAAAAGTAGGAATCATGTGTATTAAGTATGAAAAAATCGGAAAACACTGTGTGAAAAAATATGACATTGTTTCAAAAATAGGTCAAACAAAATATTAAAGACTTAGGATAAAACAAGTATATATATATATATATATATATATAAACATAAATTCATATATCATGTTCATTCTGAAACATGTTTTATATAATTATACATGCATATTGTTCAAAAAATATTTATACGTATATTATAATCTGAAAAAATATGAATGTCTTCGTATAGCAGTTGGATGATGAAGCTCTGTAAACGTAAAAAAAAAAAAAAAATAGAAAAAAAATAGAAATCCACCGCCGAGAAATGAAAATGTTTTTGTATTCTTGTTTCTTGATCGAAATGACCAGCATATTACACACAGTATAATATCATGTACATGCACATCATATTGTTCATTACTCAGAAAACAAAATATAATAATATATGTATAATATAGTATAATATATAGTAGTGTGTTTCGTATTTAAAATAATACAAATCACTCAAATCATAAATATGTACGTACATTATACTTAAATAAATACTTCATATATTATATGGACATAAAAACAGAGAATGCATTTGATTTGAAGAATAATAATTTTCTTGTCAGACCTAATAAATGCTCAAACATTTTACAAAGTAACGTTTACCGCAGCAGCGATCCAATAAGCTCTATGAAAAGCCGAATAAATTTATCGTTGCTAACCATCGGGAAATCAAAAACCAAATATGTATTTATACATATATACGGGTATATGTTATAACCAGCAATAAATATGTGTGGAACGTCATGCTCACCGTTTATATATTTAAGACGCGTATAGTCCGTTTTCGTTGCAATATACTATAGAGTGTATTATTATTAGTAAATACTTCCGAAGTTCCGAAGTCCGTTTTGCCTTTTTAAAAGACTTCTTTTTGTTTTCGAGTTTTTTTTTCTTAGCTTTTTCGAACTATTCACACCGCGTACATATTGCGAAAATACACACACGTACACACACATACCCACACACTTGATAGCACACGTATTCTTTGAATTTCTAACGGTAAACGTTCCACAAAGCAGAAGGGCACACGAATCAAATATAGGTAATCGCCAATAGGTATATCTATATATTATATAAAGACAATTCAATGAGTTATCGCCTTTAGATATTTACGTAAAATATTGCGTATCTCCTATATGGCAGGTCGTGACAAATGATAAAAACGGACACAATGCACACTTTATATTAGCGGTGGAAATATGTGTTTATTCCGGCAAACAAAAAACCGAATTATATACAACGAAGTACTTGTTTACCTCGGATTAGTCAATAGCTTAAATAATTTGAATTTGAGTTTGTTTTTTTGTTGTCGGATACCTAATGCGTACTACGTAGTAACGTATACAATTAATCAATTTTTAATCCCTTTTTTGTATAGCTGTTTTTTGTTATTACGCGGAAACCCACACTTAATTGTCGTAAAAAAAAGTCCTACAAAATTCTTGTATCTCGATATTATTATGAGCTATTAGATATATATTTACTTGATTTTATTTTCATGGGTTCATATATAAATATTTTCTTAGTACTATGATTATACAAATCGATATGGACACTTATGAGAGGGTTTTACTTTTTATTTTAATAAAAATAAAAATTATTTTAAAAATTTTAATAAAAATCGGCTTATACTGCTATATAGTATAGTTATAACGATTAATAATTAAAATAAGAATACGTCTATTTTAATAAAGCACATAGATTCTATAGTTGTAGGTAGTTTATAGTCTATAGGTAGGTAATAAGTGTATTATTATAGCGTTTGTGAATAGAAAGCAAAAAGCTCTCGGGAAAACGTTTCACAACATAATCGTTTTTTTGATTAATGATGAAATGTACACACACACACACACATATATATATATATAAGCATATATAACACTATAAAAGTGATAATACAATAAGCACGTGTGTGTGTGTGTTGCACTGTCATCAACTATACGTAGCAACGTGACACAACACGCAGGTCAATTTTACAGAAAAAAACTAAAAAAAGTTTACGGCGGTACGTTTTAGAGAAAAGCTATATTAGTAAAAAATAAAACCAATGTATATGGCTGATAAAACAAATTGTGATTATTTTTTCATGGTTTTTACTTTTTAAAGATATATAAGATGGGTGGGACGACTCAAACGTCTTGAACCATAATAATTTATGCCACCGAATCATATTTGGTTTGCTTAAAAGAACATACATCACTTATACTTTTAACACGAGTAATTTATTTCATGTAAAATTAGACGAGTCAATTCATCTCTTTCGGGAACAACTAGTATTTCGGTTTTTTTCACTCGTTTTATAAAGATGTTAAGTGGTTATGACTACAAGTACTGTGGGTGGAAAAAAAATGATGAATAAAACGCTGTTCTTTTATTCGCAGCATTTGTCAACGCTTTACTTATTTTATTACGGCTATTAAATGTAGCTAGGGGAGTTGTTGGACTTTTCCCGAAAACAATCAAAACTGAACTGATTCCATTTTTAATGCACAATCGCACGTAGGTGTAACTACTCCTGAAATCGATTTCCGTAATCCGTCGTATATAGATAATACAGTTTTGGAATTCTAGTTTATCGCATGCGAAATATAATTTAAATACGTTATTTTAATTATGTGTACCAGATTAATTCAGTTGATGCATTAATTTCATTAATCGAATTCACAAATGAGTAGTCATGCGCGTGAAAATAGTGGTTTATGTAGCTGCTGTCGTTTTCTTATGTTATTGTACCTTTTTTATGAGAACACGCGTTATACGAGAAAATCTATTTTCATTCGAAACCTTTTTGCTGTCTTCTATTGTTTGCCATTTAATTTTCAGAAAACGCGGAAAATTTAAGTACCCACTACACACACACACACACACACACACACACACACACACTACGACATAAACGAACATTAAATACATTATATTAATTATTAAGTGATGTTTTTGACATACCGCGCTTCACTAAATAGATGATGCACTCGGAATAACAGTGATTCGATTTCTAATGCGCCTTTGCATTCCATTAAGCACCGTTTACACAGACGGTTCAGTTGCTTAAACGTTCATCGTCTGCCTGCCCGACTATATATTATCATTAACGTCCGGTTTGAAAACCATTCGGTGGACACACCAAACATTGTACGTATACATTAGTATAATAATATTATGTTCGAGTTTTCCTCTAAAATGTTTTAAACTCGTAGTAGATAATATATATACTGTCTTACGAAGAATAGAAGAATTTTGTGATCGAGCAGAAATAAAAGTTCAATTAGAATATTAAATCATTAGATTTTTTTCCCATCGCCTTGAAATTTCGCGCTTGACAAAAATTTAACTGAATTATACGTTACAGCTTTAATGAAGAATCAGATTTTCTTTATACAATGAAATTAATTAATAAACGTATAATTTCAGCCTTTACCATATATATACATAGCTGATGTTCCTAGTGATGGACAACGATAAAATTTAAAACATCGATACCGTTCAAAATTTAAAGATATCGTATTGAAAATTATAGAACTTATACTTTCTGAAAACGAAAAAATAGATTTTTTTTTTATTTAAAAACCTTTTTTTTGTATAAATTTAACCAAATTTATATTATACTAAGGAATTTAACTCAATATATTTTATACTAATGTACAATAAATAATAATTGACATTTCCAAAGAACACATGACCAAACGTTTATCAATCGACTGCTATTATTATTTAATAGTTTATTACAGAGCATTTCAGCACATCACACAAACACAATACAATTGATATCTTAGAACCAGCAAATAAAATGTGATTCTTGAAAAATAATATGATAATAAAAACATTTTTGATATCGTGATATATCGGGAGATTACAAATCGATATCGTATCGAATTATCGACATCGTTGCCCATCATAGAGTTTCCTCACGTGGAATTTCATATTATATTACCTTATGTGAAAAGTCTCCGGTATGTTGTGAATTGTTATTCCTGGTCTGGTTTACCATTTTCCCGTGATGTTGGTACATTTATGTATTTTCAATATTGTTTTAATTTTTTTTAATCATAAAATATTTACTTTTTTCGGACATCACGATAATAATATTATCACTTTACACGTTATAATTACCTACTATCATACTTAATTTATCAATATTTATATTTTACCTTTGTATTTAACATTTTTAACGTAAATATAATTTAATAATCGTCGAAGCATTCATGTAAAATTTATTCGTGGTATTGTCAAATACGTGTAATATTGATTTTCTCTTCATTCACTTTGCATATTACCTTCTTCATTGTTATCAATTACGTCTGACATTGTTCGATTAAAATAAACATTAAAGGAGGCTGATGATTAAACACTACTTATATGTAGTGACGAAGCACCCTGCGAGACAAAAGAATAATATAATATATATACCAGTGTTTAAAACGATTATTATGAATTTGAACTGGCTCACATTCATGGTTACTGAATCTTAAGAAAAGTGCATGTTAAAGTTAGAATTTTTAAGTTGATAAATGTTGTGAACTATACTTGCATATACATATATTTATTATTAAATAAATATGAAAAAAATTGTTAGATAATTAAGCTGACAAATAAAAATCGAAATAGAGAACGATATGAGCAGATTGAAATTGAAGAATGATCGTAAATCAGAGCAAATTAAAGTTCTAATAGGGTCATAAAATCATTTGAAACCAACTACTATGATAAATTAATATTATAATAGTACTTAATCTATATCAAATTTACAATAGATTTATTATGGACCCTTGAAACGTTAATTGTAAAAAAAAAGATTTTTTCTAAAATATATTCACGTATTAAGAAATATAAATATACAGTTTTTGAACCAATAATTCTGTTTGTAAAACAATAAGTAGTATAGCAGAAAAATGTGGAATGTGTTAACCACGAGTCCACATAACACAAGTGGTGGGTGAATGTTGATAACGATTGATAGATCTATTTTATGCTTTTCATTTACGTATTAAATTACATAGGTCATGGATTTGATGAAAGAAACATCTACGCAAGATGATTATAAATTTAATAATAATATTGATGAATTGATGTTATAAATTTTTAATGCGTTATCCTCGTATGACTACATCGCGTGCTACGAAGTAATATCAGCTGCATGAGGGTGCATGTCATTTATGCAGTAATATATTAACTATTAACTATGTGATCTATGTTTTTAACTTCCGCCTGCTTGGAGTCCGGTGTTCAAGCGTGACGTGACTGTAATATGGAGTGCCCATGTGACCAAAATGGGTAATTTTTAAAATAAGAATATAATATGTATAGTCATTTTTTTGAATTAAACATAAAAATGTCAATAGATTAAAAATAGCTGATTTAAAAGAAATACTCAAACCTTCCAAAAAAAAAAAAAAAATTTACATGTAATAATATGTAATAATATAAAACTGTATTGGCTAGAAACAAAAAATTGATAAAGTTATCAGTTAATATTTAGTAGTAATTTATTCAGGACAAGAACGTAAGTATTTCAGATTGATCTAATTTTATTTTTATTTTTGGAAAATTTTTTGATTGTAAAGCCATTAAATACACAGTTTATCAAAAACAACAAATTTTCTAAGAACAATTATATCGATCAATTCCATGTTAACCGTCACTTTTAGGGGTCATAATGAAAGCAATTCTTTGAAAAATATGCGACTGTAATTTTAAACTGTTTGGCTTTAGCTCCCCCGAGAAAATGAATTGTCCTAAGAACAGTTTTCAACATCAAGTTATTTACCGGTGTAAAATACTTAATGTAACAAACAAGAATGTTGGTAAAATGTTGGACGTATAGCAAAAACAAATATTGTAATAAATTTGTAAGCTAATTGTACAATGTACCTAGACCAAATAAAAAAAAATCCAGTCGTTAAATGATAAATATACTACAACACTGACTAAACCTTGTTCTTACATATATTGTTGATTTTATTCGGGTATTCATAACTAATCTTATGGTGTTTAGCATAGACATTGTTAAATTACTAAACAGTAAAAAAGGTTAAACTTAAGAGAAAAGGGTTTCTTCTCAAATTTTTAAAATAATATGGAGTTATTACTCTAGAATAATTTAAACTATAAGCAACTAATTTTATAAAGTTACAAAAAGCGATAATTAGCATTATATTGAAGATGTGATTCAACCTTTCAACATATAAAAATATAGAATATGACTTATTGCATCATCCATGTAGTTAATTTATTTTATATATATATATATATATATATATATATATATATATATATATATATTATTTGTTTTATAATAAAAATGTTCAAAAAT